>JAHWFP010166325.1:5121-16991 GCA_023313725.1 Lithobius niger
TTTGCTGAGTGGCCAGTTTCCTGACTGAACAGTTAGCTGACAGAACAGTTTGCTGACTGATCAGTTCCCTGACCGAACAGGTAGCTGACTGAACAGTTGGATGTCTTAACAGTTGGCTGAATGAACAGTTGGCTGAGTGACCAGTTTCCTGAATGAACAGATGGCTAAGTGAACAGTTTGCTGAGTGACCAGTTTCCTGACTGAACAGGTAGCTGACCGAACAGTTTGCTGAATGAACAGTTGGGTGAATGAACAGTATGCTGACTGAACAGTTTGCTGAGTGACCAGTTTCCAGACTAAACAGATGGCAAACTGAAAAGTTTGCTGAGTTACCAGTTTCCTGACTGAACAGGTAGATGACGAACAGGTAGCTGAATGAACAATTGGCTGAATGAACAGTTTGCTGACTGAACAGTTTGCTGAGTGGCCAGTTTCCTGTCTGAACAGGTAGCTGATTGAATAGATGGCTGTCTAAACAGTTTGCTGAGTGAACAGTTTCCTGTCTGAACAGTTGGATGACTGAACAGTTTGCTGAGTGACCATTTCCAAACTGAACAGGTTGCTGATATGAACAGTTTGCTGAGTGACCAGTTTCCAGACTGAACAGGTAATAATATATAATAATAATTTTATTGTCACTTTGCACGAAATTCGTAGAATTTGTACGTGCACAAATACAATTATTATACTGCAATGTTATGTAATTACATTAGTGTAAGTAGATGCATTTTATAACTATAAGACCTGGCTTGCCAAAATCCATTGGTTTCATACAATGTCCTGGCTTCAATACCTGGCTTCAATACCTGGCTTCACAGTACTTTCTTCAATCCAAACCTTTTCCAAAATTTCTGTAGTAGTATATCATCCACACACACGGGGAAAAATCTTATTATTTTTTTTTTGCAATGTACTGGCTTCGATAACTGGCTTCACAAAGACCTTTTTTCAAACTTGAGCAGTAGACAAACCTCACTTTACTAGACTTACGGGTCGACGGTACTGCTTTCAGTATTCACCCGCTCGTTTTCTCCCCCTATCCCCATGAGTTTATCGATGCTAGCAAAGTGTTTGTAGAGCTCGGACCATTCCGTAAACGACAGTTGCAACAAAGTAACCACAGCCGTTGTTTTAGGATCGTATTCCACAAAGTGGACTTGCGTGTCATCATTCGTAAATTGTACTCTGATTCTTTTCTCCTCTCCGACACGAAGCGCTTTCATTTTAAAATCCAACAAGATTTTCATTTTGTTTCTGCTGTCGAGTTTGGACAGTTCCAGCATTATTGCCAGCATATGTGTTTCGTGTACAGACAGCTCCAATTGCTCGATTAATACTTCTCCGGCTATTTCGATGAACGGCTCGACGACCTGTTTCGAACTGGGAACCATAATGGTCTTCCACAGACCCTCGTCCGTACTTTCCCAACCTTTCCAGGGAAACTTATTTTCTTCTTCGTCCTTGGACTGCACTTTCTCCCTCCACCGATTGAGTACAGACTTGTTGATCTTTTCACCCAGTTGGTACAGGTAAGTCCATTCGAACGAATTGAGTTTCAACTCGGTGGTAAGCCCTGCCTGTTTGGTATAAACGAGAGTCGGTCCGCTTTCAATCGTGACATTGAGGTATTTGCTCAGCATGAAATAACCGCTAGTTACCTCCATGATGAAAATGATGAGCATGTTCTTTAATAAAAAAATATATATTTTGTTCAACAAACATTACAAATCAAAATTATTTTATACAACATTATTACAGCAGCTCAGCCTACCATCACCGAGCCATCAGTTTCTTTTTCTCTCTTCGCGCTCTTTGAGCCAACCTTCTTTTTTCCCTGAACACCGTTTTCTGCTCTTCCATCATTCTCATTCGTCGGTCTTTTTCCGCAGCTTGTTTTTTTCTTTTTCTGGATAGGAGTTTGTGCGGCTTGTCTCTCCCTGTCCGTTTGTCTTTGTCTATCCCTAGCTCTCTTCTTCCACTCTTCCGGATTATGCACTTTCAACAGTCTGCTCTCCCTCATCCGCAATCTCCTCATCTCGGCTTCTCGAACCTCGACATTTTCAACTTCTCTCATCCTCTGTTCCACTTCATCTCCATTCCACCGAGTTTCCGCCTCTTCATCGCTGATTACAGCGTCAGAGTCCCACGACGATACCGAGTCGGTATCTTCTGCAGGATATAGATCACCATCGTCGCTAACACATGCATTGATTACCCAATGTCCAATTGCTTTGGTTTTTACTTCGTTTTGGAGGAATCTTTTGTCATCGTAGGCTGACAATATGGATTTATTCACCACCGTCGTGGCCAGCTGGTGTTGCCTGTCACTCACAATCTTGTGCCAACTCCCTGTTTGTACGGGGTTCGAATGGCGAGTCGCCTTATAATCTTCGTGGCTTAAATGTTTCTCCACGAATCTCTTCGAAATTCCCTTCGCTTTTTTTGTTTCTGTTTGGGAGGTCACGAACGAATACATCTTGCTACTCAACCCCACAAACTCTTTTATCGGTACTTCCTTCGTGTCATCTTTCATCTTTCCCAACACTAGCTTGTTGGTGTCGTTGAACGCGTAATGCCCGGGATTGTACTTGCTAGTGTCAAATCTACTGCTGTTATGAAACATCAATGCGTACACGTTCTCCGTTTCGATGCAATAGCACAGCGAGTCGGTGTCTGTGAACAGCAGTTTCGCTCGAGCTCCGTATAGGGGCTTTATGAATTCGTAGTGGAATTCGTAGAGCAGGAGTTTGGACAACTCTAGTACGGCGAACCCCGAGTAGGTGGGAAGATCGCACGTCACCTTGCGTACTTTCAAGTTGATCTGGACCAGGCTGTCGTGCAATATCTCGAACGAATCGGCGTTGGGTTGGGTGGAATACTTGATAGCCCACTGGCTGTCGTTGCATAGCTTTACCTTCATTCTTTTCTGTTTCTGTTCTATCGTCTTTCCGTAGATGCAATTATTACAATTCTTATAAAATTCCTCTTCAGACTCCGTTTTTGCTTCCTTACGTTTGGCCGCATTAAAGTCAATGTACTGTTTCAACCAGGGCCTCTGATTGAAACTCAGCACCCGCCTGACGTGACGAAGGACCAAGCCGTGTTTCAGGTAGAATTTCAAGTTACGGTAGTGAATTACGTACCGCTTCTTCCTCAGTAGGTTTGCCACTAGCTTCACGACGGGTTTCACCGGTTTTCCTCGCAACAAGCTTTTCGAATAGTCTGAAACAAATTCTTCTTTTATTTCAAGCTTTTCAGGAGCGAGCGGGTAGTCGTTGTGGAGACGGTGAAGGTCGGTTGGGTAGTCCAGATCTACTTCCAGAATGTATCCTACCGAAGACTTGTCCGCTATCTTAGTCACGTCGAAAGCTTGAATCTCGTCTTTAGTCAAATACCTAAAGCCATTGTATGGCAGCATCTGGGTCATGGCCCAGCCGTAAGCGTTGTTGACGTCCCAATCGATGATGTACTTGTGAGGTTTATCCGGATCGTACGTTTCGGGAACGTACGTGTTGTTGGCCTCCGCGAACCTTCGACTGATGTAGCTAACTCCACCCGACGAGATGAAGTTATGTTTGCTGGAGTGAGTAAATAGTTCCAGCTCGGCCTTGGTCATTTTTAAAGCAGCCGCCCAGCTAAACCCGGGGGTGGAGACGTAGTAGCACGGATCTATGTCGTGGTCTCACAAGCAGACCCTGCGAAATTCTTCGAAAATGTCCGCCAAAAGTAGACAGTCGGTCATCTGATATACATAGTGGTAAGAGGAAAACTTTTTGATTTTCAGCATACTCCAAATCCTTTTAACGTGATCGTATTGTTCATCGGTCAGGCTTTCTTCTTTGAGTTTGGAATAAAATGCTTCTTTCCGTGGTAAAGACTTCTCTTCGAACACAATCATGCTGGAAACGTACTCGTAAGGGTAGTATCCCTTACGGGTTAACAGATCCAGGGCTGTCTCTTCCTCGACATCGGGAAGGAACCATTCGTCCTTCCCACCAGCTTTCAAGAACCGCTTCACCGTCCCAAACTCGTAATCACGTTTGTGTCTCTTCGTCAGAGTTTTCAGCGAAGAGGAGAGAAAGTTAAAGCTGTCTATGAACTTGAGCCGAATGTACCTTTTCTTGTTTTTCGTTTCATTCCATCCAGTTTCAACGGTGATGGTCATGCTCATGAACCTTTCCGTGTTTCTCGCGAGGACGTCTACTTTTTTCGGAAACTTGTGCAGGGCTCTTATCAGTAGATGCATGTCGTAGCCTTCTAGGCAGTGGAACACCCCGGGGATCGTGGTTCGTTCTCGGGCATTCAGGTTACAACTCGAGTGAGAAGCTCCTCTGTAATGGCCATTAACGTGGCAGTGATCACGGACTTTGTCGTCTTTTGAACCGAATGGCTTTTTGCAGTAGACGCAGTCTACAGCGTGGTTAAATTCAACCTCTTGGACCGGAGTGAGACATAGTGGTTGGACTCTTTTTAATATTTCGTCGTACTCGAGCGCTTCAGTAACCAACCGATCGAGGAATTGTTCAACGGCGTCCTCTCCGAGGTAGTAACTGGTGCTGCATTTCTTCTCCGGTCCCACCGTGACGTAGCCGAAGCTGCAAGGTTGATGGTGGGAGATTTTCTTCCTGGAGCTGTTAGAAGAAGGAATGGGCTTTAGGAGGCACTCGAAATCGGCGTATATGATTTTGTGGTGAACATTTCTTCTATTGAAAGCTTCGAACTTCAAAATGTTTTCGCCCGGTTTTAAGAATTTGAGCGCTTGAGGTGACGGATTGGTTCTTGTACATTCCAGTTTGTGTTTGTCTCTCAGCGATGCCTTTCCATAAGCGGCGAAACAATTTCGACAGTAATATTTCGGGTTGCTTCCAGATCCCTGGTGTCGGAGAAATTGGTCGCAATCCACGATGGCGCAGTAGTGAAAATTTGTCGTCGACTCGTCGGTAATTAAAAGAAGATCTACGGGTTGGCCTTTAAAATTCGTGCTCACACAAAGGGGATGCAAGCCGTTCTCTTTGGTATAAGCAATCACGTTGATCGATAAATCTTTGTTGGCCGTCTCGAATGCGTCAATGTGATCCAGCCGAGTTGGAAAGTCCAACATTGAACAATCTACAGTTCTCTCGTATATTTCGTATTCTTTCGGATCCAACATGCTTAATTTGTGTTTGGCAGCGAGAACTGAATACAAGAAGCACTTGTGGTCCGAAAAATTTTGAACGTTGACTACGCACTTCCACTTCTTTTTTAATTTTGCGGGCAGAGGAATGTAAGAGCCAGGTCTGAGCGGGTCGATTTTTGCTACTCGGATTGTGAGTTCGTAGGTGCGATTTATCACCCAGCCACTCCCTCTTTCGGCGAATTCGTCGATGGAACGTTGGATTTTGGCATAAGCTGCATCCAGTAACTTGGGAATATCTAATGGATTGTAGATGGGGGAGTAGCGGGACTGAAATCCAGTGGATATTTCTTGGTCATTTCGTACAAAACTCACTCCTAAATCAATTTGAGCTCTACAAGTCACTAATTGCCGGAGACATTCGTACAGTAGAGCTTCTATACCTCTTCGCATCAACGTTAAAAGGTACAACGGGTCTACAACGTGCACTGCTTTCTTGTACTTTCGGTGCTCGAGTCCTCGTTCACAGAGGATGGGATCGTCGCTATAGCCCAACACCCCTTCGAAGCATTGGCACTCGAATGGGTAATTATTCCTGTGTGTCTCTATCAGGTGTTATATCAATCTTACTCGCGTAGCATACGTTTGAGCGCAGTAAACGCAGGTAAAGTTTGTTTTTTCCATCGCTCCAACCAAATGTTTCTGTTTAATAATATAAATAATGTGAACTGTAATAACTTTAATGTCCTGGTTTCAGTTTAATAATATAAATAAAAGAGGAAAAATTTGGTATTTTTGTTGTCATTATTTTCCTAGAACAACTGGCTTTTGGTCCAGCCAACTGTCGAAGCGCTCGTCGTACCCTTTCCACCTGACGAGGTAACGAGTTTGCCCTCCGACTTTTTTAGTCTTCAGAATCTCTTCGACTAAAAACAGATCCGGCACGTTAGTTTTCTGCAACTCTTGTTGGTAAAAAGTGCCTTCTATTTTACTACCCAGTTGGTCGACCAACCTGTAGCAAGTTGGTCGAGTTTTTCTGACTTCGCTCACCTCGAACAGTTCGTTGGTAAAGTTTTGCAAATATCCCTTGTCGAATATAGATTTTGCCGTTGTCACTCTTATTAAATCCCCGACTTTGACACTATTCTTCTTCTTTTTGGAAGGGCTCTTTTTCAGCAATATTTTTCTGATCTCCGGTTCATCGCGTTTAGTTACTTCGGATGGTTTCATTTTATTGGTAGAATGAACTTTGTCGTTGTAATCTTTGACAATTTCATCTATAATGTCTATCCACTTGTGGTTACCTCGCAGAGTGAACCGTTTCCACATGTTCTACTTCAATGTGCGATTTAGGCGTTCTACTACGCTCGCCTTGAGTTCTGACTTGGTCGAATAGTGGTTTATTTTGTGGCGTTTCATTAGTGCTGCGAAATCTTTATTATAGTATTCCTTCCCTTCGTCGCTTTGCAGGCTTCTAGGTGGATTATACATCGTGTTTAATATCTCGTTAAAAGCGCCAGTGACATCCGCGGCGTTCTTCGATTTCACAGGGACGGCCCAAGCGTATTTAGAGAATACATCGATGGCAGTCAGCAAGTATTTGTAATTTTCGTTTTGTTCTGCGTAAGGTATCATCTCCACCAGGTCCGCTTGAAATAAATCACCTATCCCGTAGCTAATAACGCGCCTTCTCAGAAAGTTTCGCCTAGCTGGCTTGTGTAGCTCCTCCACTAAAGTTTCCATTTGATCTTTTTTTTTAACTCACATTCCCAACTTAACTTTGGTTTTCATGGCAGTGGCCGCCAACTTCTCTTTCAGACCAGTTTTGCTAGATTTTGCTGCTTTTACCGCGTCGGAGGCCAACTTTCTGTCCGCTTCGTGCCTTCGTTCCAAGTCTGGTTTGGTAGAGTATTCGATGTCGTGCTGTTTGCAAGCCTCGTCCAGAGAATTGATAGCAGCGTCGCCTCTGTTCAGTATCTTGTTCAGTTTCGTTCCGGGACCGCAATAGTTGTATCCCGGAATGTGAAGTTCCACCGGCAACTTGTCTATCGCGCTGTTCAATAATCCAGAGCCTCTACTCTTCTGAAACTGAGCTTTCCTCGTGCCGCACACTTTACACTCACCCTTCAGCAGTTGTCTGTAATTTTTAGTTACAACGTGCCTGACATTTTTACTGGCTGTAACTCTTTTGCATTTGAGGCAGTACATATCTGTTATTTATAAAATGGGAACGAAAAGGTATTTTACACACTAGGTTTGTAGAGAAGGTATTTTAGATACTAGTTTCGTAGAGAATTTATCAAAATACATTTTCTTCTTAAAGCAGCTTAAAGATGAAAGTGTTAAATTATGACATAGCCGATATCAATAAACGACCATCGACTGGTAATTTACTGAATTTTCCAGAGGATGTAAGGTGCATCATTTGCGGCCCTGCAGGTTGTGGAAAGACCAATTTAGTCATAAATTTCATTTGCAATCCAGGTTGGCTGAATTATGATAGCCTGCACGTGTATTCCAAGTCCTTATTTCAAAATAAATACGTCCATCTCAGGAGAGCTTTCGAGGAAATATGTCCGGACGTAGCTACCTTTTGTTCCAACAACGAAGATATCCCAGCACCAGAACAACTACCATGTGGCAAAACGGTAATTTTATTGGACGATTTCATGATTGAGAAACAAGACAGAATCGAAAGATACTTTGCTTATGGCAGACACGCAGAAGCGTCCATCTTTTACTTGTGTCAGACTTACAGCAGGATTCCGAAAAGAGTGATTCGAGATAATTCCAACGTTATAATTCTCTTCAGGCAAGATGAAGCAAACCTCAAACACGTCTTCAATAACCACGTTAGCAGTGACATGAGTTTCGACGAGTTTCGCCGCATGTGTGGTGAGATCTGGAACTCTGTTAAGTATGGATTTCTACTCATTGATAAAACTAAACCCTTGGACCAAAGGTATAGAAAAATGCTCGACTAACAACGACACGTCTGCCGAAGGTTTTTGTTGACATCAACGTACGTCTGTATGCCGAAGATTTTCGTTGACGTTAACGTTTGTTTACTTAAACTCTATTTCATAAAGTACTAAACCATCATGTCAACTAAAACTAAGAGAAGCAAACCCCCAGAAAGAGGTCGATCAGTACGAGGCTCTGAAAAAGCGTCTGAAACAAAAATTTCAAAATACGAAAATGGAAAAGCAGACGGAATCTGAACGCTTGCAAAAGATATTCAAACCAGTCATTGAGCCTATCGTAGAACAGACTAGAAAGCAGATGATACAGGGAAGCGAAGCTTCGACTCAGCGTCAACAACAACTCAAAGAATTGTTGGCTCTAGAAGCTGGACAGAAGAAACAAGAAAAATATCACGGGAAACGGTTAGAGCATATTCAGAAAGCTTTGGAAGCGGCAACGGGCCGCGTCGATACTGAAGACGAGAATATAGACAGTGACGATGGCGAGATACAGTTTCGCGCGGGTGCCAGGAGACGACTCTCCAGTTCCATGGGTGCATTACCTGACCCGCCCTCCGACATGTCACTTGCCCTCACGCCGGGGGCTCGTAGGAGACAAATGGAAGAGGCCTCTTTACTCGGAGATTCCGCAGTCAGACTCGGTCCGCTAGCTACCAAGTATCTAAGCATGTTTGCCACTCGAGAGACTCTGACCGACCCCACTTTTGGCATTCGATACGACCCGGAGACTAAACGTTACGTGATAGGTGCAATGGTGGTACAATTTCAAGACGACGACTTGATAGTGGGAGAAAAAAGCATTGCTGTCCGACGGAGAGTACCGAAAACTGATCGGGAATTCGGTAAATGTTAACTAATGTATTAAACTGAGAATATGTCGATCATACTTTCCTCTGAAAAAACTGACTTTGTGACCAGTTTTCCTTCCCCGTTGATATTGGAAGGCGCTCACGAATTGGCTCTAGTCAATCTGGAAACTTACAACTCCATTCCTAACGTTATAGAGGACGTGACCGACTCTTTCACTTACAGCGCGGACGGCGGTAACATCTGGATTAAAATCGTCGTCTCAGAAGGTTGTTATGAATTAGACGAAATTATAAACATCATTTACAGAAAATTCAAAGAGAGCAAGCATTGGGACGAGACTAATAACGTTTCCTACGTTCTATTAAATGGCAACGTAAACACTTTAAAGTGAGAACTAACTATTACTGACAGGAGATATAAGGTTGATTTTTCTGAACCGTCCAGTATCGGAAAGATTTTTGGTTTTGAAGCTAAGACTTACGAATTTGGGGAATAAAATTGCAGGCGAGGCAGCCACTGTGGTTAGTTTCGACAGGTTACCACTAGAACTGCAAATTGGCAACACGATTTTGGTCTCCAATTCGGGAGTAATTCCGAGCGGCCATCACTTGTTGGAGATACACTGTGAATTTGAAGGATAAGAGCATAAAAAAACCAAAAATAAAAGTAATTTCTTTATTATTAAAGAAGCTGTCTACCCAACTGCAACTACCCAATATGAGTGACGATAATGTATTCACCCTGGGCACGAACTCCTCCGTTCAAGTCACTTCCTTCGGCGAAAATGCTGTCGTCAACTTCAAGTCCGGCTCGTCCCAAATAGATCTGAATGCCAGCGAATTTGATGTTTTGTTAAGAAATCATGGCGATTTAAATCAAGAGATTCTGAAACGTAGGGCAAACAAGGCTCATTTTGCCGGTGCCGACGACGAAAGTGCTGCTCTGGGCACGATTGAGCAGATTCAGAATGTGATTCAGTTGTTCTTAAGCCCATCGACAAAAGCCATCCTTCTCCATCATTTCAATTCCCTAGTGGTGACTGGATTGGATTCGATGTTCGATGTCTTGGCGAAAATAAAAGACTTAGAATAAAATTTAACGGAGAAGCGACCACAATAGTCTTCTACACTTTCGACGGGAATATGGTCCCTTTAAACCAGTGCGAGATGGGCTTTGCGGAATGGAACTCGTTCCTTCAGAATATTCCAGAAATTATTGACATGCTTAAGAATCCGTTAGACGACATTCCACAGCAATGAAGGCTTTGGCACAGTCCGCAGATCAATAAAACCAAATTTTATTTTTGATCATTGCACCTTACACTTTCGGAAAAATCGGAAAAATCGGAAAAAAAAATTAGGAATTTTTAATTTTTGATACGACAGATCGATAGAGGAGGTCCAAATTCCGAAGAATATTGATTTTGGTGGAATTCTGACCATATTTTGAAAATTCAAAATGGCAGCCGAAATCTAGGAGAAAATAAGAATACTTAGCTAAAATTAATGTCTTCTTATGGCAGGATCTCACCAATACTTTAATTTTCGTTTGTCATTAATTAATGTTTTCAAATAAGTGACATTAAACAATTTCCAGCCAGGGAGCTGGAAATCACAATTTCAATGATAAAATCGGGTCATCTTAAAAATTCTTACGGATTCGTTCGTATAATATCTGTTATAGTTGATTTTTTGAAAGAATTTAGGAAATTGGTCCATATTTAGAAAAGTTAGAAATTTCAGGCCTGATGTGGCTGCCACCAAGTTAAAAAAAATGGATTTATAACGCTTAATCGATATTAAAATCTGTAAATGATATGGCAAATTTGTTAATGGTACCGTGGTGGGGTTTCTTTACTCGTTCAAGTGTATTTCCTTTTGTTGTAGAGGGGGGGGGCTATGGAGAAAGCCTATTTCAAGACTGGATTTTTACTCCATAAATTTTTATCTCATTTCAAATCAGGAAAAAAAGTATCTGTAATATGTGTAATCCACTGTAATCACGTTGCTGGTTGCTGTAAAATAATGTTGTTGCAGGTGCTGGCTGCTGCTGGTTAATTTTTCAAAGTGCTTTAATTAGGTCAAGGTCATTTCAACTAAAAACACTTCACGTTCGACCGGAGACTTTTTTTGGCGGGGGATCGCTGTCTTTCTATCTCTGGCCGAAGTATCGTTGCAAAGTGAAACCACCCACGCCAATTCTCAAACCGAAGACTAGATTTGAGAACGGATTGAACTGGGTGATTTTTATTTAGTTTGAAACACAAAACCGAAACAATCTGTGCTGTATGAGTACTAGGATTATTAACTCATCGGGCACTAGCGTAAAGCCACACTCCGAAGCGTTAAATCCGTTTCCTTGCCACAGAAACGAGACATAACACACACGCAACAAATACCACGTTAGCAAACCGTGTATTTCCCTTTAACGAAACAGTCTAGCCACTAGTTACGTTATAATTAGATACACGGTCACAAACAATGGGTTCCTGACTGACAATGCATTCAGAGAACGCACCGAAAATGGCGATGTTTTCTGGGCTAGCAAAAAACATCGCCATCGGTCCGTTTCGTTCTGCAAAATTAGTCAGTGGGGGGGAGGGGACAAAAAAAAAGTCTGAAGAACCAGGGAGTAAGGTGATTTTATAATGCGATTTGCTCCTCATTTTTTAAATTCCGGTCGACAGTTTGTCATAATTACTCGGCTGAATCCACTTAAACAAGCACAAAAACTTGTGAGAGACCACAACTTCATCGGAATGTCAGACATATACGAGGAAACTGCGCCGCTGTAAGAGACCGAAACTCTTTCCAGCATAAGAATAGCGTCCGTCCTTGGCTATGGCTTAATTCCGTTTCTGTCGTGCTATTAATTTTATCGAAGAAGCTCCATTTAACTTGAAGCACAAAACCTTTAAAAATAATTTCATCGAAGAAGCTCCATTTAACTTGAAGCACAAA
>JAHWFP010166325.1:22292-61368 GCA_023313725.1 Lithobius niger
CCCCCCCCCCCAATACCAAATATCACCTAATACGGCATACAGATTGCCTTGGATTTTGGTATATTAGTACATCAGTACACCCCCCCCCGTAAAATTCAAGTGAGGAGTTGCTCCTTACCGAACTGCCCTATGGGCACCACATGCTAACTCGTTTTTATTTTTAGCTACTCTGTACAAAAGCCCTCTATACGCCCCTCAGTGTTGCCCTGAACTGCCAAATGGTGTGAGCTCACGACTTCTCTTACCAGTGGCGTGCATGCGAGGCGAGAAGGAAAGCAACCAGAACGATAAGAGGTAACGTTTAACTTGTATCGTACGCAACAATTTTGCTGCCAAAACGAAGGGGTAGAAAACACCGCTTATTAAACTTTGCTTTCCAGCTGACTGAATGATAGCAATGATTAAACAGCATTCATGGAAATACTTCGCCATGGCTTCGGCTGGGCGCGCGACAAACTTCCATGGAAACGAAAATTTGTGGCGAAAATATATCCCAGTTTGCCAACTGGAAATTGCAGGGAAACGTTTCCGATTCACAGTGATTTCTTTCTAACTTACAGGGCTCCGACTACGACCCCCCCCCCCCCCCGCCCCCTAAATAACGACAGGTGGGCACCGTATCAACAAAATGTTATTTTGAAATACGTGAAGTGAATTCGTACGAAAATTGCACCACGAAGTTGCAGGAAAACGTTTTCTATTCAACTTTTCAAGCCAGCATGCTGGCTTACAGGGCTTCGCCACGATCTATTTGCCCCCCCCCCCCCCCACTACAGGAAGCCCTTATTTAGAAATAAAAATATTTTATTTGAAAAATTTGAAATGAATCTCTTAAATTTTAGGTAAACGTTTCAAATTTACGAAGATTTAAGGCAATACCCGCCCACCCCTCCCCCGCCAGGTGCCTAGAGACCACTGCATTATATTCCCAGGGAGGCCCGACCCCTCCCAATCTGACCCACAATGGGTAGGGGTGGAGTTATTAAATCCACGGCGCCTACCTCTTCCATTAAACAGGATTATATACACTACCTTTTTATTAACTCCGTTAACTCGAGTAAAGGGTTTTGATGAAGTTGAACAGAGCTGTAAGAAGGGAAAGCCTCATATTACGGCCAGATTGTCGTCCAGAATTTACGTGCTTTATTAATATAGTTTCGATTGTAAATAAACAGTCGTAGATTGCATTGAGTAGGCTATCGTGCCGCTACATTGCGATATTATGGAGCTTATTCAGCAAAACGCCTAAAGAATAATAAAAATCACACTTGCTACTGGGACGTGAGACATACCAGATCTCCATCGACGGGTAAATCTGAGATTTAAAACACTCCTTCGTTTTAAATTAAACGAACCAAATGTTGACTAAGCTAAAAACTGCACCGAACAGTGAGGCCGCCATGTTGAAACGCAGCGACACAGCTGAGGATTCCGGGCTAGTTGGGAGCGATTGTTGTGGACGAGTCCGAGTGGACGGGGCTTTTTCGCCTCGTATGACGTTTTAGGTGCGCTTGATGGGGATTCGGGCGCGATTGATGTGGAAAATGCGGGAAAATGGAAGCACTTGTTATGGGGCGGAACCGCTTGTTGAGGGAGGTTGATAGGCCTGTATGAGACAACCAGCAGGAACGGAATGCCATAAATTGTCTTTGCTCGGCACGCGTGAAGTATGCCAAATGAAATCCGAAAGAATGCCGTGATGGCTGGTGGAAATCCGTCCTATGCTTCATTGCAGTTAAAAATTTAGCCACCAGTTGTGGTCAAAACAAACCAGACCGAGAGCGGGCGTTTGGCATTTAAATAGGATGATATCATATCGTGCTGACCTCCAGAACCAACTAATGTAATAAAGAAATCCTTCTTCCCATGCACACAAAGGGCAGGTGCAGACGGACCCCCAAAACACTCGACAATCGCTGAGAAAACAATACAACTAGCACGTCTGAATCGACGGTACCTTTCAGACAATAAACGCCGCCATTCTGACCCTACTCAAGAGCAGGTATCGCAAACAGTGCCAGCTGAGGTACTTAGCTTAACGAGCGGACCGATCGATGAACATGTTGTGTGGTAGTGATATCGAAACGTGCAGGCACTTGCAGGCGATTTGGCGGCAGTCTACCAATGGAATAGTCTGGGAGCAGATGTCGAAAATAATGGTTCCGTGTGCTGCTTCATGAAGTAAACATGTGTCATGTGTCATTTGAACATGTAGAAAGTGAAATCCGATGGTGGGTGTCGAGCTTCCCTGTAAGAGGGGCGCTACATTCGAAAATCCAAGATGGCTGCCACAGTACTTTCTGAAGTATATTTTTGCTAAATAATGGCTCCCCAAGCAGTTTTTCAACTTGTAAGCTATTAGAAAACTTGCATGCAATAAAATTTCCTTTCCAAAGAGATATAACACGGCCATGGTACGTGAAGTTTCAAAAGTTCAAGATGGCCACGGCATTACTATATAAAGTATGTTTTTGCCGAATAAAAGCTTCCGTGTCCAGTTTTTGAACTAATTAGCTATTAGGAAATTTGTAGGAAATAACATTACCTTTCTGAAGGTATATAACATGGCTATAGTACGCAAAGCTGCAAAATTGAAGATGGTCGTTACATTAATATCACAATAACATTTTTGCCAAATAATGGCTTTCCAGTGCATTTTTTTTTAGCTGGCTAGCTGCTAGGATACTTGTAGGAAATAAAATTTACCTTTCCTCCTAAAACTCAAGTGTGAATGATTTATTAGAAAATTAGCAAAGATGGTGAATAGTTACACATTGGGTAATCAAATTAAGACTGGTATGGGTACTTTCCAAAAGTTGCACTCATAGTCATGGGTCACTAACACAATTGAAACTCATTACAACAAAACTCTTTAATATTTTCACACTGGGGTATGATATACAGAAGATTGCAACTGTATAATAGTATTAAATCTAAGAAATAGTGTTAATCTAAGATATAGTTTTGTACCTAATAAATGGCCTAGACAACGTTAGGATTTCTTTCATTATAAGGGCGAATCAGTAACACCCTCATCTTCACCAGTGTCATTATCATTGTTCACGTAAATAATTCCGGTGTTATCACACAAGTTCTCATCTCTAACATATGAGCAGATCTCAATGTTGGAGTTGCATTGACAGGGAAGGGTGTGTCGAAGTTTCAGTTAGGACAACTTTGTCAGGTCTAAAAGTTCTTGGTGAGCACAAGGTTCATAACAAGCAATGAGTTCAAATTTCACATCCAAAAGAGACCTAGGTCAGTAGGTTAAGGGAGCTTCAGGTGCTGTCGATATTTTAACCAAACAATGAGCCCAAACCATTGTTTGGTGGTGTGCACACAAAAAAAGAAGTTGGATAGTGAGATTCCCTTTTTGGTTCAAGATGTTCTCAGGTCTTCTGTTTCTAGGGGGAAGAATCACAGCTTACCTCCCCAATGACTATTTATTTGATTTGTGGTACACACCTGACAAATGAATACTTTTAATATTTGCAAATTGACGATGGAGACAGTTTCAGAATGGCCCATCAGTCCCAATGCAGACATGATTTCATCACTAGCTGCGTAGAAATCATTATACCATGTTATCATTCCTTTTACGGCAAAAGCCCTATTGAGGAATAGCCCCAAACAGGCTATTCTTAAATAAATTTCCACCAACCTCATGCCAGTGCCAAGAAAACCAGATGAAGGAACCAGTGTTCATCACGACGAATAAAGCAAAAGTCTTACTTGAATTTGAAGTTCACCAGCTATCACCGAAGCCTAGTCTGCAGCCCGAGCCTCTTGGAAATTTGATGACCACTGCTGCACGGAACTGTAGCATCCACTGCTTTAGACGCCAGTTCGCTAACTTGCAACAGTTCTTCTTATCAGCATATAAGTTCTAGTTGGTTAGTGAAAATCCACTTATTTATTCGCTTTATAGTTTAAGCTTTAAGTTAATGATATTGTCCAGTTGCCTTAGCCACATCCATACCAAACATGGGGCAGTTTGAAGCTTGGCAACGGACCTAACTTTAACTTTTAAATTATCATTAAAAAAATTAAATCCAAAATCCCACCCTCGTCGCCAATGTACGTTGGCCAACTACAGGACAGAGACAACTATAGGAAGTGGTTAACGATTGCGTAGCAGAGCTCAGGCCCTGAGCATCATCTTTTATAACATTGGTTATTTAATGCACCATAGGAGTGATGCATAATTAGTTACAGCCAGTTGATTGGTTAACAGAATCACAAGTATGTTTCCTTATGTAGCACTGTCAATAGCCAGACACTACAAGCTTACTGGTTTTGGAAAGTATCTCTGACTAAATCAGTTAGGGTTCGTTACTCCTTGTTCCTACGAAGCTTTATACTCCTGCCGATTCTGAAATAGATGTCCTTATCTGTTAATCCGTGTTTGCCCTGGTTTTTAACTGTTTTTTGAATCTAGAGTGGAAAACGGTTATTTAGGGAACAAAGCATTGTAAAATCTGCAAATAAATAAGCTTGAGAAAAGTTTACTAATTCAAGGATGTCTGTCTATTTCTTTTTCAAAATACTGTTTCGCTAATAAGTAGATACCCTCAATAACTTAGCCAAATGTTCACATATTTTTAAGCTTTCAGCATGGCCGGATTTAAGCACTCTCTGACTGTAGGCCGAACCATAATGCAACTCTTAAATGCTCCAAAACTTGCCCTCCTTAGCCTCTAAACATCCTCCCCACCACCATTTTTCTTAATTTGTATGTTCTTTTACGATCCACGGAACACTAGTAGGGCAGTATAATGTATGGTATCTTACTGAAGAAAAGTATTTCCGTTTCCCTTTGGACCAAAATTTTGCAAGACTACATGAACGAAAAATTAAAGCAACATTATACAGATGGAGGGAGGCATACTAGTGTTACTGCAGTATCAGAATTTCCAAAAAAGAAAAAAACTCCCTCTTTTCGGAAATTTACCGGCTAACGGAGAAAAAAAAGAAAGGACGGACATTGGAGGGAAATTTTCTTGGCTGCAAAATGTTTGTCAGGTTCGCAAGATTCGATTCGTCACGTGCCTTTTGCATTGATTTTGTTGAGTTGCTACGTGACATGGAAAGACACTCACTTCATTACCATTTCCAGTCACCTCAGTCTGTAGAGAAACTTTAAAATTACTACCTACTTCGAATTTATTGTCGTTAATATTCCAACTGTTTTAAAAAAATAGCCATGAAATTGTATTACACATGAAGGCATTATTGACAAAGCCACTATAGAAGGAAAAAAATTGTGCGCCATGGGAACTTTGTCTTTTTTTCCAGGTTATCATCAGTTGGCATTTGGAAAAGTTGTTCACTGCTGGTCAACTGCTCTTCACATCTTCCAAGACCACAGTAATTACTATATTGTTTTGGGTGAAAAAAATAAGAAATCTGAGAGATTACTTTGAGAAGAGCCTCTTCCTTTTCTTTTGTTTTTTTATTCGGAGTTTCACTCAGTTTCACAATGCATGGAATAGTCCATAAATAAATAACGTAATTGCTTTGTTTTCAACTCACTATGCTACTTACTCCTAGGGCTCCTGGAATCAATCGATGTCTAGGACGTTTGTCGCCACTGCCACAATTATGGGGTGCAAAGGGTGTAGGCACCCGGGCTCAGAAGGCAAAGGGGCTCAAATTTCAAAGCAAGGGGCCCGAATTTGTACATAAACACTACTATAAAATAGGCCACAACCATGAACGCAAAATTGTTGAGTTTTGTAGCCCTACATTTTACCCTTACCCCCCCCCCCCCCCCCCCGCTTTGAAAAAGGTGTCACACACCCAGCTGAAACCATGGGCGAGAAGGGCAATTTTGCTAGGTAAAGTTCCAAGCATAAATTCTTAAGACCTTTTACATGCCACAGTCAACATAAGCACGAGGTATCGACGCCTTGTTTTCTCAAAAATGTCAGAGGTGGGTTAGGTCAGGGTCGGACGAAGGACCTCTTGCTATTGATACAGTCGCCTTGTTGTCAATTATGTTGCTATTCCCCATGGTTATTCAGTTCTAGCACGATATTGAGTTGACGGGGGAAAAAAGTTTAGTTATAAACATAATGAAAAATTCGCCAAAATTAAAAAAAAAACCGGCAACCATCGAAATCAAAATCGCTCTTTGATAGCAACAACTTATTTATAGCGACACGTCTTGACACTGTGTGGAATTTCGAAACGTTTTTAGACTGAACTGCTTTTCACAGCGTGCACTGAGCGTAATGCTTATACATGACACCTGCTTTTAGTTAAATTTTCATGAAACACGGAACCCGGCAAAACTCAAGCCAACCGATCGCCCTCACGATTGTTTGTAAGACATTGTGACACCCAGAATAAAGTGCTTCTAAGGGCTGGGCCTCCCTACTTAGAAATGTGCCCTGCATTTCAGGATACCAATGCTGTAGCTTTGAAATAAAACACCAAAAAGCATAACTCATTAAACGAGATAAAACAGTACCTTATATTTAGAAGGAGTACAAACTTGTTGGCTTCGTTATGAAAAAAATAGGTTAAAAAGAATAAAAAAGACCGAGCAACATAATATTGGATCAGACATGTTGGTAATGAATTGGTGGAATGAATGGCCAGGAGTTAGTTTGGGCAGAACGGTGCGGAAGGCTTTTCCGGTTCTGTTTTAAAAGCCAGAGCTGCATTCCGGTTGTTTTTGCAGTTTCATTAACTTGAGTGTCTTTGCAGCACGTGGTGATCAGTACAGAAACAAGGCATGTTGTCAGTTGCATATCAAAACTGAAATATAACATAAGACATTGTTTAATTAGGTTTGTGTTGAACATTTTTTTTTACCCTTTTCTCAGGCAGCCAAAAAACTCGTAACGTTTTTGCGATATAGTAAGTAATGATATCAGACCCAAAATTTCTGCCACTAAGTTTGTTATCAAAACGCATTCACTCGACCTTAAGAAAGGCATCCCAGTTACCAAAAAATGCGCAGCGTAAGTGTGCATGCTCGGACAGTGTTTCCAAGAGGAGGAAAAAAGGAGTTATATTGACTAACCTTTTTCGAATAAAAAAAAAACAGAAACAAAAAATTGTTGATCTTTGTAAAGAGTTGTTTTTAAGATAAACCTTCTTTGCACTATTTTAGCGGGGTATTGTGATATAATAACAGTGTAAGTTATTGGACGAACGAAATTCTAAACCCCAGGAAAAAAGATATTTTTGAAATTTTTAATTCTCAACCACCACAGATTTTAGCAGTTCCTGTTGTTTCCATATTAGAAATTAATCACTGACGAGAGCTATTGTATTTCGACTGTGCTTGATGGTTATGTGAAGTGGCTGCATTTTGTGCTACAATACAACCCTTAGACTGAGCAGGTGGGTTTTTAATTTGAAAAAAAAATTCCCACATAGAAAAAATGACACACGTTGGCTAGCCTAGCTTACTTCTCTCAAAGAAATCTTGAGGTCTCCAATTGATGGCTTTTGCTTCACCGATCCTGTATTTTCGTGTAAATGTCAGTTCATCTGTGATTTCAGTGCATCTGTGGCGCTGCAACACCTTCTAAATACTATTTTTTTTATCTCCTGTTCATGAAATCTCGACATATTATGATTTAACTGACTGTTTTTGAGGACGTGATGTTTGATCTAATAAGCTATTTATTGCAAAATACTCTGTTTAAATGCAGTACTTACGAGAAAAGCGGAACCAGTTTTAATTTATTTTTAATTTGTTGAAAAATATGTTATTAGTTTATTATATTTTAGCATGAATTGCTCGGTACTGGACTGTGCTTTCGTTTAATCACTGGAGTCCTGCGAGATGGCACAATAACACGGAAACCTGAAAGAATTTGGGGAGGTCTTCAGCCTCGTAATAATCAAAGGGTAGAATTTGTGAAGGCGTTTTGGGTGTTTTAAGACTAGGTAAGTTTTTTCCGGATAGTTTTCACTCTTGCTTTTTGCAACTTGCAACCAAAACGCGCTATCCCTTTTATTCACGAATTAATTCTGGTAGTTATTTTCAAAATAAGGTCATTAGCTAGATTCGAACTGGCATTCACTTGGTTTGGAGGCAAGAATACTGACACTGGGATGTGGCTGCTCGCTTACAAAGCTCGAAGAGTACCAAGGGTCATACGTTGTCGACTGTCTTGTAGGTATCCTATTTTATGGGTTGCTGTGAATGAAGGGTTGTATGGTACTTGTTCTTGCGAAATTTTATGACGTCCTGCCGACTCCGAAACTAATGTCCCTATCAGTTAATTCGTGTTGGCCTGGTTTTTACTTGTAGTTTGTATCATGGTTGCAAGCAGACATTTATGTGCATCTGGTTAATTCAAGGATGTCTGTCTGCTTCTGTTTTTAAACACAGTTTCCCTAGCAATGCTGTATTTTTTTCCCAACAACTTACCCAAATGAAGACAGATTTTAACGTTTCGGCAAAGCATTGCTGTAGCCTTGAAATAAAACACCCTATATTTCGAAGCATTACAATCTTTACGGCTTCGTTATAAAAAGAATAAGTTAAAACTTTAAAACTAAAAAAAAGGCATTGGAATCGCCATGTTGGGAGTGAAGATGAGAACGAGTGTAATACGGTCAGGAGTTATCGGGCCGGCACGGTTCGGAAGGCTTTTCCAGATCATTTGTTAAAGCCGGAATGACATTCAGGTTGTGTTTGCTGTTACATTGGCTTTTTCTGCGGTGCAGATCAGCACAGAGGCAACGAATGGGACCCTAGAAACGTTGATGCGCGTCTTGCATACTGCAAAAACAGTTGCATGTCAAAATTAAAATGTAACTAAAGAAAATGTTTATTTAGGGTTGTGTTAAACATTTTGTTTTGTCGGTTTCACAATTAGAACAAACCAAAATGAAAATAATAGATATCAAGCTTGAATTAACAAATGGACAAAACTTAACGCTTTCATTCAATCAAGTCCCACAACTACAAATATCAATTTTTAACGCTAGAAAGTAGTGACATCAGAACCAAAATATCTGTCAACAAGTTTGTTTTCACAATCGCGATCACTTGACCTTATTCAAAATGTCCAGTTGCGCTAGAATCGTCCATCTTCACGAGAAGACCACGTATCCAAAGATCTAAAACGAGTTAAATTAACTTAACTTTTTTTCCTCGAAATAAAAAAAAACAATTTAGTTTTGGTTTGCAGTGTTAAAAGTTATTTTTAAATACAATTTTTTTAATCTATTTTAATGAGGTATTGTAGTTTAATAACAGCGTTAACTTATTGGCTGTTATTAAACAGCGATTTCTTAAACTTTTATTTCTTAACTGCCTTAAATATTAACAGTTCCGGTACTTTTCATGTTAGAAAGTAAGCAGTTGCTGGTTATGTGATACGATTGCATTTTGTTTTCTATTACGACTGTAGGACTGAGCTGAAGAATTTAAATACATAAAAAAAATTCCCTCACCGAGAAAAAAACTTACACAATAAAATGTTCTTTTCTTTGGTTCAAGTAGCCTAATTTAGTTTTAATAATGAACTGTTGAAGTCTCTACTTCATGGGTTGGGTGATCGATATTGTCTATCCACTAAAAGATCAGTGCTTCTCTAGTTTGACATGAACACTTTCGGAATATTGTTTTTTTTTTCTGTTACGAATCTTGATATGTAATGATACAACTGTATTTAATTTGAGGATGTGATTTTGTGAACTGAAAAACTATGTATTGGAAAATATTTCCTTGGAAGGTACGTAGTTAAAAGTAAAGTAGTATCAGTTTAAAGTGATTTTTTATTTATTAAACTATGTAGTACTTTCATTATTTTTTTAGCATGCTTTAGTCGATGGTTCATCCCCGAGTTCTGGTAATATTACTTTTCTAAAAAATTAATACATTACACCGTGGTGTGACGTCATATTCACGACTACCGCCAAATTATCCCAAAGCACGTGACTAGTGGACTTGCACACAAACTACTGACACGTAGTTCTGTGAGTTGTGGATCCAACATGGCCGCGGTTCTCGATCCGATAAATCGACGTAACTCTGCACTAGGAAATTACTGAATACTCGTTGTGAAACGTAAGCCGTACTGCTACAAACGTAAATTTATTCCAGTGTCTTAAGCTACCGAAATCTAATCGACATTATGACTGAAAATGAACCGGGGAACATAAGGCTAAGCTAAATGGCTGCTAGCGGGTTCTAGCACAGTAGATATAAGCGTGGAATAGAGTAGTTATCGAAGATATAAGCGTGAACCGTTGTCTCGACATGTACGCCAACATCGTTCGATTTCTCTGGTTGTTGTTTATTATTTTTGACAATTCGGTTCAAGCTGTACGGATTTATTAGCAGTTGTGTTATACACAAAACATAAAAAGAAACAATCGGAATTTTGGTCCCTTACTGCCCGTTGTTCCAGTGATAGTTTGATAACTGCATTGCAATATGTTTTTTATTATTATGTTTTCTGAATAAAATTCGTAATTCGTAATCATATCATCACTACTCACCTGTTTGCGTTGTTTGCATAAGTTCAAGCATTGCGAAGCCAACGATTTTTTTTAACCGTGTAAACATCAACACTCTTTTATTAACACACAATTGTTTTCCAGGACTTAAACGTTGCGTATTCCAGGGCTTAAAATAAGTATTTTTTCCCGTTTTGGCTTAATAGAAACATTTAAAGGTGTTTAATTTCATTCCCCAACTTCCCATTACCGAAGGAGACGATTGATTGCTTTTTTCCGTTTCCCGTTTTGCAGCAAATAACTCTGATAGCCAGATTTTCATAGCCTTTCAGCCGTTTTTTTGTCTTTAGTTCCCGTTTGGTTACAGATTTCACAGCTTCTGCGCCTCCATCCCCCCGTGTACGAAAGTTTTGCCTCTAACCCAAAAATGTCTGTGCCATCAACGCATCCCTCCGCATTCATGGCTACGACAAAAAAAATTCTCTCCCCTACCCGTCCCCCCCCCCGAGCATTCATTCGTTTTCCTTTCCTCATTTGTTTTAACTTTCAGTTGTACATGCACCCCGCACCCCCTCCTGCTTTGAAGCTAGAAATGTTTAGTGGCGTACATAAATATTTTCTTTGGGTAGGGGCAAATTTTAAACGTCTGCTTGCTAGAAAACGTGTAACACTTTATTTGTACAGTACGATTATTTTTCTTGCTTTACGTAATGTATGGCTTCATAAAAAAAGTTTCTCAGGTAGTAGCGAATAGATAGATTTTCCAAGGATTTGTACGCACGCCCCCCCCCCCCCCCGCCCCCCCCCCCCCCCCCCCTTTTTTCACCCCCGCAAAACATTCGGGGGGGGGGGGGGGGGAGGCCAGAGAGTAAAAAAAGAATGACCTTTTATGCGTCTAGTGTGATAGTAGGCCTTTATAAGTCCTACTAGGAGGAAATGATATTAATTCACCCCTGGTCTTACCAAATATACTTTCTCTTTTGGCTGCATTTATTAGTGCCTTATTGGCACTAACTCATCCAAACTCATCCATCTGGAGACAATTTGGTATTTTTAACAAATAGAAATCCCGTGAGTAAACTCCCCTCTGCCTCCAGGCTGGACGAGTTTGGTTAAGGTTGGCTTGTGGTTTTCGAATGCGGTATTTACAGTTGGAGTGAATATGACGTTACCCTCCTGTATGGCCGCCTGCTTCCCGTAAGATGGCTGACTCCTACTTGCAATATAGCCGCCTCCTGCATTCAAGCATTGGCCTGAGTAGGAAGCAAGTTTGTACGCAGAAAAATGGCGTTTCGGTGTTTCTTGTCCTACCATTTATCGTTCTTCTTTGCTTTCCATGGCCACCAGTACCCAACAATGTAACAACGGGGGTGTATCAATGTAATATATACAATTCTATGCCTGTCAGTCAGTCTGGATATAGACCTCATAATTAAGCAAAAGGCAGAATTTGTTCATTATGCCTTTTCTCCGTTGGGGTTTACTTTGTTATTAATTGCCTTTGTTTAAGACCTAGAGGGTAAGGTGGTTTGCATTTGTTTATTATACTACAGGCCCCTTTAATTTTCTTAACTTTAAAAAGAACAATACTGTGCATTGTCAAACGGTTACTAAGTCGCACGTTACAGGCACGAAAAAAAAATTTATTTTCAAAACGGCATTAGTCACCGCACCGTCATTAGTCACCGAACGAGTTAGCTTACGAAACGACTACAAAACAAAGCTAAGTCTCGGACACAAAGAAGTCGTGAGGGGGTGAGGCACTGCCGTCAACCATAGCTGTTGTATAGCATTTGCATTTTTTTGTTGGGTTACTCTACAGCGCATTTTAAATGACGTTCTTAGTAGTAGCAAGAATTTATAGGGTTAACCCTACAAATTCTCGGTAATAGTAATTAATAATGAAAGGTGTTCTATTAGCATGGGGGAATTCCCTTTATGTAGAAAACGAAATTCTCACCAGACTGAATAAAACTCCTGTTATATCGGTAAATATTTCTCTCAGATAGAAAACATTCTCGTTAAAGCAAAAAAATACCATCAGATGGAAAAAAAAACATTCCCATCGATAGTATTTCCCGGTCGGATGGGTCGTGCGTTATTTTCTACTGTATCTGTTGGGATTTCGATGTGACGTGCCTGAACCAAATGTTGCGTCAATATTCTGCAGAGGCCCAATTACGGAAGTGAAAGGCGGGGGGGGGGGATGACAAATATTTGGAAGCGGGGAATTATCGTGGGGGAGAGATGATAATTATTTGTCAATGGCAACTATTCAATCTGGGGTGCCTTCGAAAAGTAACCTGGTTGGATCAAGCAAATGTCCCTCTCGTTGCCTCTACACATCACGAATTAGTAGCATTTTTAACCCAAAATCGTCACTAGAATGATTGTCACGTGACAGCAATAAATTACAAACAGTATTATTTTGAACAGCAAGCATGGGTTTATTTACGTGCTTGCTATTAAGATAGGTTGAAGAATTAATGACTAATTTTTGAAGCTTATTTATAGAATTATAACACCGAACCTTCTTCCACCCTGCACCGAACGCAACATAAACTCATCCACATGACACAAAGAATTATTGCCAATAAATGCAATGCCCCCCTTATTTCTTTATCTATTCTGATTGGTAGACAGTTGATTCGTTTGCAGTGTTAGCCCCCTGTACCCCCAGGAACCAAGCTCGGCGACCATGGTTGGTTCGGTTGTTTAGGTTACTGTCTGGAGCGTAATTTGAATACCATATGTACAGGCAATCGTCTAAGATCAAGCTAGATCAGGGATTTATGACGCGACATCTCGCACGACCTACACAATTAGCATATGCTACAGCATATTTCTTCGCAACCTGAGTTACTTAGGTCAGTTTTCAAAAGGAACCCCGGGAGAGTGGAACTGACAAACTATGGAGAAATGAGTGGGAGGGGGGAAGGAATCTAGGAAAAAATATCCCCGGAAAAAAATCCCGGAAAAAACATCCCTTTCAGTTGTAATGTTTTCTTATTGGTCTTTACGATTTAATTGTGTGGACTTTTCTAACACAGCACGTTTTACGGACACCCCTACCACAGCATGCTTTTTACATACAGGCTTTTTACGTACTACTCTACCACAGCAGCACTGAGGAATGGACGACATTAAAGTGGCACTATCACCGATTAAAAAGGGAACGAAAATACCGTGGCACCAACTAGCGCCAGCATTATTGTTAACCTGTACAGCTTGCTCACAGGTGCACGAGAGTTGTGAGGGAAAAAAGAGAAAAACAGTCCCTTTTGAACAGTCCCCTTCAGTAAACCCCCCTGTGCCGGTGTACATGAATTCACAGGAAGTCAGCAGTTTGGACCTGGGTTTACTTGGGAGGTTTACTTCATCGGGAGGTTTTAAATGGGTACTCGAGCGGGAGGAAAACAGTCCCCTCCCCCCCTGTGCCGGTGTACAGGAATTCACAGGAAGTCAGCAAGTTGGGCCCTGGGTTTACTTGGGAGGTTTACTTGATCGGGAGGTTTACTTGGGGAGGTTTACTCGAGTGAGAGGTTTACTCAAGTGGGAGGGCACCCAAAAGGGAAATAGTGAAATACAGTCCCTTTTGAACAGTCCCCCCCCCCGTGCCGTCATACAGGAAATCACAGGAAGTCATGTAGAGCAGTAAGGGGAGATTTACTGGAGCGGGAGGTTTTACAGGAGCGGGTGGAATTAGTTTTAGCGAGCGGTGGGTATAAAAGGCGCGCGAGTAGATCTTTATATCAACCATGGCTGTGAAGTACGAGGTGGTTTCAAGGTTCCAGTGCAAGAAATGCAAGGTTGAGTTTCTCTCGCGAGAAGAGGGGGGGAAATCATCTGCAGAAGACTTGGGTGGTAAATTTTTGTTGTCACAATTGCGGAGGACTCGTTACTTCCTACGATGAATTTTTGGCTCACGAGGATCGATGTGATGGGAAAATGATTATGCCCGAAAAAATCAAGTTTCGGAGTGCATATTACTGCAAAGTTTGTTGGAAGTATTTCCTGGATTTGGAAAAAGCTACGACTCATACCCGGATTTCACAATCGTCTAATCTGAACGAAGAGACAGTTTAGAAATCGGAAGATAAAAAAAAAGGATCAACAATGATCGACGAAGAAGAAAAAAATCATAATCTTCCAATGTCCAACATTGAGATTTTCCCGTGTCAATACTGCGAGAAGACGTTCAAGGACAAGAGATATAAATGGAGATACAAAAGGCGTCACGAAGGAAAATGTAATGCAACCTGCAAATCGTGCGGTGATACTTATTCGGACGGTCTCACTTTAAATGGCACAAGTGTGGTGGGGGTGTAAAACAACGTGGAAAGGAAATTGGTGAGTCTGCGAGAAAGAGACTTAAATTCTCTTTTCCTAAACTCAAACCTCTGTTGAGGAAAGGAATAATTTTTCAAATGCCCGCAAATTTCAACCTGGTAGTGAACAACGTCAGATCTCTAGTCGTGCCTATAATAGAGGATACCAGAATCGACTGGGCCTTGTCCTACATGATTCACGATTTGAAAGATAAGACGGAAGTGACTGACGATACCGAACTGGAAGTGAGACCGTTCAGTTTGGATTTAAGAGGTTTTGATCTCGTGCGTGATGCTTTCAACAATTGCTTCTTGACTTTCAAGCGGGATTTTATGTCGGATGAAATGCACTACGAACCGTTGATTTTGTTGGACCTGTACGAGGATAAATATTGGATTCTTTTAAAGCAATGTCAACGTCTTATGGTAAACATAAAAGCTCAAATCGGATTATGCATTCTCTTTGAAAAAGCGACGGATAATACAGAAGCTATTAAAGCTTATTTCCATTCCAACCTGACCAGAGTGGGAAGCAAGGAGGTTCTCTCCGAAATGTCAAACAAGATTCGGCATAGTCTTGGACAGTTTGCCGTAGAAGGAAGTGGATGGGTTGTCAAGCAATGCGTGTGCACCGAACTATGTGTTGGGATCTATAGGCCATTTGCCGGAAAAGGTTACGTGCCACTTCCCGACAATCTGAAAAGCGATATACTGGTCAACATGCGTTGCGAGGATGATAGATGTTTTGTGTGGTCCGTGTTGGCTAGTATACACCCCGTCCCATCTTCGCAACACGATTGGGATATAAAACATTACACCCCTCATGTGCATGAGTTAGTTGTTGGCAAGTTCGATAAATTCCCCGTTGCTTTATCCAAAATCACGGCGTTTGAAAACGCCAACAACATTTCGGTACCTGTTTTTGGTTTCGAGGAAGATGAACCTTGCATTTATCGTGTGAGTTCCTTGATTGAATACGATGAAGAAAGTAAATATCAAGTCAACTTGCTTCTTCTAAACGGCCACTACATAACGATAAAAGAATTCAACAAATTCATCGCGCGTTTCAACCCCCAAAAGCGCTTGAAGTAGTTTTACAGGCATTGCTTACACGGTTTTCAAACTCGTTTCAGATATGAAAACAACCACCTTCCTAATTGCAAGGGAGTTCCATTTCAAAAGACCTCATTGCCCGACAATGACGTTATCCAGTTTAAGAATCTCAAGAACGAACTTAAAAGGTTGTACACAGACTACGTTGACTTTGAAGCGGCGCTCCATCCAATCTCCAGCTGTGATGGAAACGATACATACACCAGAGTAATCACATACACCAAGCTTGGAATAGACTGCGTGAAGGTTTTCTTCGAGTCTATATTAGAGGAGCAGAAAAAAATCGTAGCTTACGTGGATTCCCACAAGCAAAGGATGAAACGTTTAACCAAGGAGCAGGGGTTGCTCTACAAAACAGCTGCGGTATGCCATCTTTGGAAACACGGTGCATTTACCCCACCCGAAGCAAAGTATAACGGTTTACGAAAGTAAGAGACCACGACCACATCACGGGTGAATATAGAGGTGCCTCACACAGCAAGTGTAACTTCGCTTACACTTTCAACAAAATCATAGCGGTTGTTACGCATAATTTCGAAAAATGCTACAGTCATTTCGTCGTGAAGGCTTTGAATGCCTACAAAGATCTGAACGCTCTGCATAACGTTAGGATCATCGCTAAGAACAAGGAAAGAATCAGCAGCATGAGATTGGGCGGTTTTACTTTCATCGATAGTCCAGCGTTTATGACGGCATCGTTGGAAACTTTAGCTTCGAACTTGAATCACTACGAATCATGGACAAGCTTTTCGAAGCTGAATCGATGGAACTCATACGAGCCCTTAGGCAAAAAGGTGTGTTGCCGTACAAATACCTGACAAACGTGGAAGTGCTTGAGGAGGAGTGTTTACCTCCCAGGTCAGCATTTACCTAGTTGTTGAAAGGAGCGATCGGCTCCGAATCTTACGAACACAGTTGAAGATTTGGGATTTAGGCAAATGCAAAATGTTTGGAGATTACCACGATCTGTATTTGTGGACAGGCGTCGGGCTTTTAGCCGATGTTTTTGAAAGCTTTAGAGCTACTAGTTTGGCTAGTTACGGATTGGATTCCTCCCATTATATTTCTAGACCCTCTCTATCTAGGGACACGGCGCTTAAGAGGACGGGAGTGTCTTTGTATCTCTTCACCAATATTGACATGCATCTTATGGTGGAAAAGGGTATAAGAGGCGGTGTCTCGTTTGTAGCTAAAAGATACTCTAAAGCCAACAACCCGTATATACCATCTACCTTCGACCCCGACAAAAAGAATTCTTACATCATATTTTTGGACTTCAACAACTTGTACGGTTGTGTGCGACTATCTACCGACCGGAGAGTACAACTGGGTGCCGGAATACCAGCTGGAGGATAATTACGGAGATCAGAGTGATACGGGGCTGATATTACAAGTCGACTTCGAATACCCGGAGATGCTTCACGCATCTCACAATGATTTCCCGTTAGCCCTGGAGCACATGAAAATCACAAAGTCTATACTTTCTCCTTTCACCCGTCGGGCAATTGAGGACTTGCGGTTAACATACAGCAAAGGTCTAAAGTTACCACTAACCTTTGCTCAAAGACAAACTACGTGGTACACTATAGGAATTTGAAATACTACATTTCTGCCGGCATGGTTCTCAAGAAAATACACAGAGCGATCAACTTTAAGCAAGCGCCTTGGCTGAAACCTTACATAGAGTTTAATAACGAGAAACGGCAAGCAGCTAGTAACGATTTTGACAAAAACCTCTAAAGACTCCAAAATAATTCGATTTTCGGTAAGACGATAGAGAACAAGGGCAAGAGAAACAACGTCTTGATAGCAAAGACGGAAGAGAAAGCCATCAAGTATGCGTCTCACCTACGCACCACGTGTTTCACTTCTCTAAGTGAGAATTTGGTAATTTTTACAAAGACCCCCGCAAACATTATTTTGAACAAGCCCATCGTGGTTGGTTTTAGCGTCTTGGAACTGTCAAAGTTATTAGTCTACCAGTTTCACTACAATCATATGATGAAAAAGTACGGACCGGGAAAATGTAAACTCCTTGTCACGAATACGGATAGTTTGTGTCATTCGATAGAAACGGATGATGGTTACAAAGATATGGAAGAAGATGCGTCGTTGTTCGTCACGTCGAACTATCCCAAAGATCATTTCTTACATTCCAACGTCAACAAAAAGTATTGGGGAAGACGAAAGACGAGAGCGTGGGGTGCCCAATTTCATAGTTTGTAGGTTTAAAGTCGAAGCTCTACAGTGTTTTACAGTCGGACGGGAAGAAGAAGATGGCTTGCAAAGGCATTAAGAAAACAGCACAAGTTGTGCACGAAATGTACAAGAAGGTGCTGTTTAATAACAGCGTCACGAGAACTCTGGGGTCGTACATTCGTTCGGAGGGGCACGAACTGAAAACAGTCACCATCAACAAGTTATCTTTCAGTCCTTACGATGACAAGAGAAGGGTATGCAATGATGCAGTCAATACTCTCGCCTATGGGCACGTGAATTCAACTTAAAGTATCTATATTATCCGTCCTGATGTTGTATTTGGAATCGTAGCCTTTCCATTTAACGAAATAAAACATTTTCCCATCTTTTCCCTTCTTTTTACGTAATACTTCCTACACCAGAAATAAATCTGCAAGTAGGGTTTTTTGAATTTCCTGTTTGTAGAAACCTCCGAGCACCGGTTCACCCGACTTGTCCCTCAACGTAACTGGTTGGATTTTTTGCACTTTACGGATCGTGAATACTTCGTTGGTAACATTTTGTAAATATCCTTTATCGAACATTTTTTTAACTTTTGAAATCCTGACTTTATTTCCTACGGCGAACTTTGTTTTTTTTAGCAGTCGTTTGGGACTAGTTCGTCTCAGCAACGTTTCGTAACGTGTGGTTACTTCCCTAGGTTTCAGTTTTATGGTGGAATGAACCATGTCGTTGTAATGCGAAACCAACTCGTCGATAATGTGTATCCACTTGTAATTCCCCTGCCAGGTGAATCTTTTCCACATTCGAGTTTTCAGCATTCTGTTGAAACGTTCTACCACGCTCACTTTCTTCTCAGAGTACGTCGAGTACATGTTGATGTTATAGCGCCTAAGTAGCGCTTAGAAATTTTTATTGTAGAACTCGCTACCTAAATCAACTTTAAAATTTTTAGGGGCGGCTGCTCCTACGAGTATCTTCTTGCAACCTTCGGTAACATCTATTCTGGATTTAGATTTAAGGGGAATGGCCAAAGCGAACTTGGACAAGACGTTAATGCAGGTCAGTAGGTAGTTAAACCCTTTATTTAGTTTAGCATAGGGTAACATTTCCACCAAGTCAGCCTGCCACAGATCGTTCATGCCCAGTACAATCACTTTGTGCCTTGGAAAAGTTTTCCGCGTTGGTTTGTGAAGTTGGTTTACGAGTTGATCCATTTTTTTTAATTACCATTCCAAATGTTCGTTTTGTTTTCATGATTTTCTTAACGATGGAAGCGGCTAGTTTTTCCCTCCAAACCAGCGACGGATCCTCTCTCACTATTTGAGCTTTTGAAATTAGAATTTCTTTGTCGGCATGGCCATCTTTTAAATCCGAGCTTTCGGCGTAAGCTATATCGTGTTCCTTGCACGCTTCGTCTAGTTTATTTATTCCAGGATCTCCTCATGCCAATCGCATCTTCAGATTACTTCCAAGACCGCAGTACTGATATCCCAGTAAATGCATTTCAACGGGTAAGTTATCTATGATTTTCTTCACGAGTCCCGTTCCCAATTTGACGAAGTAAGCTTTTTTGTACCACATACATCGCAAAACACTATTTCCATCGGTTTGTTGTTTCGTGAAGTTGTAGACTGAAGTTGTAGAAACTGAGGGTTCGATTCATTAGAAGTCGAACGTTTATATTTTACGCAATATTTCACCTCGATTTCTTTACTGTTGCTCTTTTTTTACTATAGTACAATCTTTTTCATCTCTTTTAAAAAAAAAGTACATCATGGATTCCTGTTCGAGTATTCTCACCGGCAACGACTCCGACTTGAAAATTAATCAAAACACTCCCATCCATTTGGACTCGGAAAAAAATTACGAATTGGCTCTGCTTAATTTAGACACTTATAATAGCATGCACAACATCACCTCTAAAAATAACTAAATTTAGTACATGACCGATGGTAGCGCTTCATGGCACAAAGTGTCAGTGAGTCCCGGTGCTTATAACCGGGTGCTTTCATAACCGGGCGGTGAATTGGGATAAAAGGAGTATAAAGTGGGCTGAGTATCATTGTTTAGGTATGAATTGCCGATGATATCGACGTGTACAAAAATTGTATTGACGCTCATAATGTCGACGATATTTTGACTTTCACAACTTCTGACGTAGTTGCCCGAGTCAAACCCCAAGACTGGAGCCAAACTCTTGTCACCGGAAAAAGATATTCTGTAACTCGGATCGGTAATTATCAAGTTGCTTCTTAAAGTGTGTAGATTAGGAAGAACCGTAATAGCATCCTTGTTGTGACCATTCGCATCTATCGCTGACTTGAGAAATTTATTCAATATTTCAAGAATTTGAATATACGAATTTGGATACGATTTTAATTTGAAATATGAAGGTCCAAATTATGAAGAAGAACTCAAAAGGGGGTTAGAACAAAGGACTCAGGCACCTAACGAACCTTTTTCTAGCTACGCTAAAGCAATATGTGGGTACTTTGATAGGTTGTGGCCTCAATCTCCAGATACGGACAAAATTAAGCATATAATGTCACATATGCACCTTGATTAGACAGCACCTGGAGGGTCGAAGGTTCGACTCCCTCCGAGGATTGGTTAGAGAAGGAGCGAAGGTTAGTAGGTTACTGGTTGTCCAGAGATTCTACCAGCCGCCGCCCGACTCATCCCTGTCCGTAGAACCGAGGTTGGCTTGGCGGAGCTACTCGCAGGTAGCGCAGGCAAGCCAACCAACGAAATTCGAGGAGGTGCTTCGCGCTGGTAACACTAGCGTGTGTCCGGAACCAACATTTCGCAATGTTGAACCGGTAAGTATGGCTGTGCTCGACCCGAGGGGGTTTCGAGCGGTACTGGAAGCACAAGAGCTGCACCAAAAGCAGCAAATGTGGTAAAAGCCAGTGCCACAAAAGAAAAGGAACCGATCCGATAATCTAGTCAATGGATTACGAATCCCATCTGTTACACATCGCAGATGTACTGGATAGGCTAGGAAAAGCTGACATGAAAAAGGCACACTTTTGTGCAAAGTAATCTTGGGCACTTAATTCGTTCTCAAGAGATGTCATTCTTACCAGAAAAGGCACAGGTTATAAAGGATTTTCCAAAACCTCGCAACCTACAGTCGCTCCGACTTTTTCTGGGGATATTGGGCTTTTACAGGGCTTACATCAGGGATTTTCACGTCAAAGCTAGCAGTCTTTATCAGTTGTTAAAGGGAGACGCAGTCTGGGAGTGGAAGTAAACACACTCAGACGTGGTGCAACAATTAAAAGACAGTTTAGCAAACTGTGTTTTAGCACTACCAGACCTAGACAAGCGTTGAAATTTCCACGGACGCGTCGGGAGCAGGTTTTGGGTGCGTCATCTCTCAACACGTCGAAGGACGTGGGCTAATACTTATAGCTTTCGCAGGCAGGAAACTGACCAATTGTGAAAAAAAACTGCTTGTATGAGCAAGAAATGGGTGCTGTGATGTAGGCCGTCAGGAAATTCGGCCCCACTTTGAAAATACCCCATTTCTGATCGAGACAGACCATAGCGCTCTCTCATTCTTGAAGTCCTTGAAACAGCCTTCAGGAAGATTGTCAAGATGGATTCTTGAACTTCAAGGAATGGATTTTGAAATCCGTTACAAGAAGGGTTCTTTAAACCAAGTGGCAGATGTAATCTCTAGGATGTATGAGGACGAACCTTAAGGCCCCATACTAAACATAGATTGTAAGGTGGAACGAGTAAAGGTAACTGAGAGACCAAACGGATTTCCAATTTTGGATGATATCCGTAAGGCGCAGGTTGGTGACCCTTGGTCATCGCGCCAGATTACCAGGTTAGGTAATGTAGCTGTCAGATCAACAGCTGTGGACAAAAGCAGCACCTGTATAGGTAAGCTCTGCTTGCATGATGGGATCTTATGTAAAGCCTATGTTTCACGTAATGTTCGTGATGTAGTTGAAGGTAATACATGTTTCAAAGCATTTTTACCAAAGTCGCTACGTTACAACGCAATTGCTGCAATTCATGCGTCACCTTTAGGTAGCCATTTTGGAGTGTTCAAAACTCTGAAAAGGTGCAAGAACTGGTGGGATGGATTGGCATGAGGAAGAACATTGTTGAGTTCGTTCACAGCTGTGAGAAGTGTCAGACATGTAAGACTGAAACTTCAAAACCTGTGGGACTCCTGACGTCAATGGATCCTCCAAATACCCCTTGGAAACTTATCTCAGTCGACCTTGTGGAAGTACTACCTACAACCTCAAGAGGACGACGGTGGATACTGATAGTCCTGGACGAATTCAGTTCTTTGCCAGAACTATTTGCACTCAGGATGGCCAAAGCGAAACAAGTTGCAGAGTGTGTCAAGGAAGTGGTCTTAAAATGGGGTTTTTTCGACCGCATTAACAGCAAATCCGGGCCTTGCTTCATGGCAAACATTTGTAAAAGTCTGTATAGAGACTGGGGGATCAAAACACAGTATTCTTCGGCTTAGAATCCTAAATCGAACCTGGTCGAGTGCCATAACAAAACAATAAAACACATGTTGCGTTGTTTCACTTCGACACACAGGAATTGGGATTTGCATTTGCAGGAATACGCGTTTGCAATGCGAAGTGTTGTGTCCGAATCTAGTAAATTTACACCCAGTGAATTAAACATTGGACGAAACCCTACTGGTCCATGGGGTCTTGAGTTCTCTCAACTAATGACGAGACAGCTCCCCGCAAAAACACGAGACTTGGACGAGATTCAAATGTGAATCGTGCAACGTTTTTCTGAGATGTATAAACTGAGAAAACAGTCTATGAAAGCATCTAGGACACAGAAAAAGTCTACTTTGACAGACGTCATAAACTTCTTACATTAACAGTAGGACAATATGTCGTCTGCCGCACACACATACTCAGTAATGCAGCATGAGTAGTGGCTGCATCTCTCACGCCCCGATGGATGGGGCCGTCCGTAATTTTAGCACAAAAATGTGAAAAAACGTTCATGCTACGTGATATTAAAGATGGGAGAGAAATCGGCCTCCTAAATGTTGCCCAGCTAAAGCCTTACTTTTTTCCGGAGGGCACACCTCTACCGGTTGTGCCTACACCCACGAGAAAAAAGGCTATTCCTAAGACAAAAGAAATGCAATCGGAAAACACCTTCAAACCCACTCACCCGTACAACCTACGAAAAAGGTAGAATGGAGGGAAAATGGGAATGGAGAAAAAAATATCTAAATCAGAAACTTACTCCCAGTAAGTTTCTGATTTAGATATTTCTTTCTCTGTGCTAACACACTTAGGTCGGTTTTGCCCTAAAACCATGAAAATCCTCGGATTTTTACATAACAAAGCTTGGATGGGTATTGATTTCCATGAAATGGTAAAATACTAGGAAGCAGTCTTATTAGAGTGGACTCACAAGCCGAGATTTCGACAAGAACAGTCGATTTCATGGCAAGGGGCCAGGCACGGAGACCACGCACAAATGCGGATTTTAACGTATTTTCGTCCTTATCTAAACTTTTTTGCAAAAAAATTTTTGCGTGAAGCAAGTGAAGTGAATTTCATTTTGGTGAGAAACCGTTAAAATGCATTGTTTAAAACATGAAAAGTATCAACTACATCTTTCGAACGTTTCAAACCTAATTCGTTTATCTACATAACGTAAAAATTAAAAGACTCGAACATAATGCTACACACATTTTTATCGTACTTACTGCAACAATGTGTAATGGTTATTTTCTGCTTTTGACACCCTACCGTTGTTTCTACAAACCAATTGATGGGAAATATTTTGTGGAGAACGACTTTCTGAACATTTTTGTAATACATCTTCTTAACAAGATATTTATATTTTGGTCATTACAGGTATTTTCGAGCAATTTCGGGCAATTTTCTGACATTTTTCAGGTTATTTTCTGCTTTTGACGCCTACCGTTGCTTCTTCAAACCAGTTGATAGGGATTTTTTTGTTGAGAATTACATTCTGAACATTTTTGTAATACATTTTCTTTACAAAATATTTAAACTTTGGTCATTACAGGCATATTCGGTCATTTTTGGGAATTTTTCGGCATTTTCGGCCAGTTATTGATAAAATATCTTTTGGGGACAGGCGGATTCGGATTCAGCACACCCTAATTAGGTTAAAAACACTTGTTCCCAGCTTTTAACCCTAAATGCCCTACCATGCAGAATTTCTTGCTATGTCCACCTGTCTATAAGGAAACCTTACCTGAGTGGGTGCAAAGTGTAGATACTACTCTAGATTTCGATTCAATTTCTTTGGATTCGAATGTTAGTACTACTTTGGATTCTAATTCTAGTTGGACTTTGTGTGCAAATACTAGTTCGGGCACCACAGTGATGATGGCGTCATTACATTATAAAAAGCTGAGTGAACCCTTAGTGAATTTGGGTGCAAGGGTAGCCGCAAGCACTGCGGCATCAGGTTTGATAGATGTGTTGGTCCTGGCTGTACATCTGTTACTTCTTACAGACCTGGGTTCGATCCTGGTGAAGGGAGGTGTATTTGTACGGGTTTTTCTTCAGTTGTTTCCGGGTCATTGCACGACGGTTTCCTGCAGGTACTCCGGTTTCCTCCATCATGCGGCAAAAATCAATTGACACAATGTTGATTGTGGACAACCTTCCACTTAACTTTGGCACTGGTATTTTCAGAGGGTTTATAAAATAACATTTATTATTATTTTGAGATGCCATTGACCCTCTATAGCGGCAATGCATACATCGTTTATGTTGGGAAACTTTTGATTAAGGAGATTTACACCAACGTAAATCTGACTGATATTAAAAGTGGTCTGTACCTAAGTTTCCATACCTTAAAACACTGCGTAGAATAAACTTTACTCGGTTCACTAAATTAAACAATACCTAACTGATGTTAAGCATGGTCGCATAATTGTAAAATAAAATGGCATAAATGTTATTAAATATTTTAAACTTTTTCAAAAGTAATACTGGGTGGTCATAAAGTCTTTACCTGATTACGGAAAAATATTAAACAAAAGCTATGCTAGATACAAACATACGGTTTTCTGCAAAACGAAGCTTAACCCCCCTGATTTTTTCCACTAGGTTCGGTGGACGCTACAATCGATTCTAGGTCAGGGTGGTGCTGCAATCGCCAAAAAAAAAACAAGATTGGCGTCGTTATCGGAGAAATCTCACTGCATGCTGTGGTTTCCTAAAAAGATCAGCAATTTATGGAACCTACAATCGAGAAAGACGTGTACCTTTATATGCTGGAGCTCTTTGTTGCATCACGTTGCATCAATGTCAGCCATGGATTGTTTCAACAAGACGGTGCGCTGCCTCACTGGGGATTATGGATTCGCGCATTCCTCTATGAAACCTTTCCCGGCTGATGGATTAGGAGGAATGGTCCAACCCATATCCACCCATATCCCTGAATATTACCCCCTTGACTTATTTGTCACAGTATTAACAAAACACTCATTGCTAGCATTGAAACACTAATGGATAGGATAACAGCTGCTATAACGACAGTAACTGAAGGGTTGTTTGCCAATACATGTAGGGAAATTGAATATTGCTCTAATGTGCTCCAGACCACAAACAGAGTACATGTTGAAGTCTACTAACCTAGTGGAAAAAGCTTTAGGAGTTGAGCTTCGTTTTGCAGAAAACCGTATGTTTGTACCTAGCATAGTTTGTGTTTAATACATTTTTGCAATCAGATAAAGACTTTATCACCACCCTATACATTTAAACCCACAATATCTTAAATAACTTTTTCACATGTCTTAACGTGACCTTGTTGGTTACTGAATGGTTATGAAATCACGCCACACACGCATGCTCCTGCCACAATTCTTGTAGTTTTAACCAATATCTTCGCCCCTAGAGTAGGATAAAATTTCTCAACTACAGAAAGGGCTCCAAATACCTCGAAACTGTGAAGGCCTCCAGGCCCGGTCCATCCAGATGGGTCTTTCGTTGGCAGCCGAAAAAAAAACAAAACAAAAATACGCTCTGCTCAGTGATGAATTTTAGTGCTGCTGCTCTAGCATTAATTCGAACTAATGAACATGAACCTGGTATCTTCCTCATACGTTTTCAAGACTATTTATGAAACTGACTAAAACCCCTCACTGCTTCCCATGCTATGCGCAGGCATGCAGTAAGTTTAACTAGGTCCTAGTAGTTATAATTAATAATTGGTTATTTCATCCTGGTCGCCATTGAAACGTAATGGACAGACATTCCTTACGCAGCTTGACCACAAAGCAAGACAGTCTAGCTAGAAAGATGATTGAGCAGCACTGGAGAGTGCTGCACCAGTATGCAATATAACGTGTATTTGTCGGTTGCACCACTTAGTGGTGTGCATAAACAACGATTACAATGCGTCCCCTGATGGGATGGAATCCTACAGAAAAGAATTTCGAAACACCGTACTGAAGTGAATTCCAACACTAAAACTAACTGGCCAAGCACTGCAGTAAATCTGCATACTTATTTTTTTAAGCACCTGTGTTGCATAAACAATCTTCAATCAAACAATGGTGTACTCATCCAGCTGACGTCCGAAGCTTCATTAAGATGACAGCCTCCATGTGAATTCGTGCATGTGAATTCGTGTGGTGTAACAAGGTCTTTGTCTATTGTTAATATGTTTAACGTCTTTTCATTTCTGAAGATGCTGCGCGAAGCACCGAATTAACAAGTATTGTCATCCTGTGTGAGAAAATTCATGCGAAGACTGTTCCATTTTTACTTGCTGACTTGTTTATATTGATGTAGGCCTAAAATGTAAGTCTATTCCTTGTATAGTCTAATAGATTTTCAGCTCCTGTCAAGAGCATTACTCCTTCAATGTGTACGTCAGCTTGGATTTATTTCCATTTCAGGAACTGTTTCAATTTCGACATCCACTGCTCTAAATATGACTAAATTTTCGGATGGCTTTCGGTTATGGTAGTCACCATTTTGAATATAAAACCATTTGTCATCAGTTAAGGTGTGTACAATGTGTATCTGGCAGAAATTTAGGACACACTCTGTGTGGTAGGGTTTTGTGTGCTAGCAGATATTTTGAATTGTTATATCACTTGCGGTTTTTCCTTCATTACTCTTAGTTCACACCCTTCGTGACTCACTACCTGTCAGACACCAATTTAAATCGTAATACTCTGGCAAGCACTAATTTCTTTCCGTCGATTATTTTCGTTCTAACTTTTTTCTTTGTCTAGCTTCACTCTCCTAACTACAATTTTTCTTCCCTAAAGATACATTGACAAACAGTGAAATTTGTAGGAAATAATGGCCCAGTAACACTAGCCAACTAATAATGGATTGATCTACAGCTTCCAAAAGCCAACAAAAGGAAATCTTGTTAAGTTTGTAAACTGGTTAAATTCTTCGTTCGCCCAAGAGAATATGATTGACCACGACATGCCTCTTCAAGGTCATTACGTTTATAACTTTTTACTTGAGCGCCATAAATGACTAGGGTAAATTTAAATAAAAACTGTAGTGACGAAATAAACACAAATCTCTGCAATAACATAAAGGCAATTGGGAAATAAGCAAACAATGAAAATCATACAGCAGTGGCCATATCGATAAAAGGAATGTGGCAGTGATCCAGTCACGGACTGCTTAGCCAGGTCGAACCCCGACCTTGTCATTTGAAAGAAAAGTAAGTGCATAAAGGCGGATCACAGTATTGCATTACACCTAGTTTATAGTTTATGCTGATGGCTATCTCTAATTTCTAGTTAGGTAATCTTTAAACAGAAGCAATTGCTAATCCACTAACAGATCCACGGTTGAAGGAGTGGGGTTGATAGCAAAATGCTGGAAAACACAAAGCATCGAAATTAGTAAGCAAGAGATATGAATAAAATAAAATGCAGTACTTGCATGCATGAACACACTTTTGATTTCTATAACTAATGCGTTTAAAACTAGAAGGCTACTCTATGTATAATTATAAAATTAAATACAGACCATGAATTTGAGACAAAATTACAAACTGTGATGGACTTGAAAAATTTGCCAAAAAAATCTTTTTTCTACAATGTGTGACGATAGATTTTTTAGATGGTTTACTTAAATGAAATGAATGAATGAGAAATTTATGACATCAAAGAAGAATACAAATGGAATGGTATTGTGTTTTAGCGAACTAGTTTTTAGTAAGTTTTGCCAAATCGTGGGTTAAGTGTTTTAAATGGTGTGAATTGTTCTTTATAACACTAGTTTGTGAAACCTATAGTGCTGTACTTAACCGAACTACTAACATATTTGTGATGGACCGTACTTGCTGAAAAAGACGTCGCTTTCTTTTTAAATTGTTCTAAATGAGTAACTCATACATATCGTGTGAACATCATATTCTTTTTGTTTACCTCGAAAATATATTCTTTTTACTGTTCTCAATTTAGTCCGTTGTTAGAATAGAAGGTGGAAATGAGTTCAGTAGAACACAACACATATACTATTTTTATTTATTAAACAGATGTCAACGCCATTTCATGACATTCGTTGCAGTCTACTCGAATAAAAATTCTATTAATCGTTAGGATAGCCATATATATAGTCAATACATTTCAAGAATCAGTACGTTATTTTATTTCATTGAGCTTAGAGGGCCAAAAACCATACACTCTATCTACACTTAGAAACTAACCTAACTCAAGCAATATTTCATAAATATTTTAAATATTCAGTCGATAACTTAAGAATCAAAACAACACAGTTCTTTAATTAATTGACATGTTCATACATTGCAAGAATAGACATTTCATATTTAATTCATTAATGTATAATTTATACGTCGAAAGAAACAACATTTCATATATTTTATTAATTTACACTATACCGTACATTTGCAAATCAAATCTATTCTGCAGAGTAGCAGAGAAGCACATGTATGGTCTAGTGTAGTGCTCAGATGTTATGACTTGTAAGAATCAACATTTCATTTATATTATAACATATAGTTTATACATTACAAGAACAGAGTCGAGTCTACAGATATTTCATTAATAAACGGATCATACATTAAAAAAATCAATTCATTGATATTTCGTTACTAACCAACATATACTTTAAAAAGAAACTATTTCATAGTTAATAATAAAAAAAACTTTAATAAACAATTCATGTGTTTGCATAGTTCCACAGAGCAGTATAACACCCTATAGGCGTCAACAGAATTAAGCTATAGAAATCAAAGTTTAATAACCTGTAGAATTTTTAAATTTTGCTGTGTGCTAAAACGAAGTCCGAGATCACTTTAGGAGAAGGGGAGGAATATTTTCAGGAGTACAGTTATAGGAATTTCAAATTATGTAACAAGGAGCTCACTAACCAATAGCAACCAGAAAAAAAGGAATATTCTGTCCAAGGTTTCCCATCAAGTTTTTTTCAGTAGTAAAAAAATAGTTTTTTGTTGATAAATACATCACGAGTTACATTCTGGAACTGAAAACATACCTAGCGTTTGCATGAAGTGGAGCAAGGTGTTTTTATCAACTTGGGAGTATAACGATTGGCTGGGAAAATTTAGATACTTAATCTATGCTTGAGTTGTATTTGAAACGAGGGTAATTATTTTCAATAAGTACTTTTCACGCTATTGACTTCATTCACCTACCTCTCGAGTCCTTTCGCCGTTACGGATCAGAAATTCATAACAAAAATCTTTGCAAACGCGTAGATATACATTACCTGGAATTCTAGCATCCTCCATCCAATACTCTAGACGTTAAGTTGAAGAGCCCGCCAGACATGCAGCCCTGTGCTCAACCTACTGTGCACCCCTCTGTCTATAAAAGCGTTGCGAGCAACCGACGTGTCATCTTTTATTCCTCCAAAAGTGCCCAGGTGATGACACAAAGGGAGGTAGGGTGGGTAAAGATAATGTAATGAAGATAATGTGGGTGAAGATAATGTATTTTCAGTTAGGCAATAGAAACCAAAATCGACCAGGTACCACTGGTATTTTGATGTTTCCATATGTTGACAAAACTATGCATTAGGGTGGGGCAAATAAAAAATAAAGTGTGTCAAAATCTTGCTCCCCAGAATTTTTCTCATTCCAATCATCTATATAAAACCCAACAAAAAATTTCAACCTGACTGGAGGATTCTAAGCCTTGCCCCAGGCATGTGGTCAGTTTGCCATAACATACACGGCGATAGCCGTGTATATAATATGATTGAAGTCCTCTCTCCAGCAAAACTAAAACTATTAATTTCTCTGTTTCTATTCAATATATTTCGACCAAACTTGGCCAGATAGTAGATAGCAACTTTTCCCAACTTTACACCAACTTTTACGCAATTCAGTGCAAGAGTAAACGTAGGGAGCCACACGTGAACTTAAAACTGTTCACTTCTTGTTGTTGTTGTTCTTGTGTGACACGGATTCAGAAAAAAATACTGCACCTACCTAAAATCAGAAACATGATCTGAGCCAGAAAATTCCCTGGGCTTCAACCTTATAGTGACCACTTTTTCGATTGGTGATCCATTCCGGAGTTACGGGACCCTAAACGATCATTTTGATTGTTTTACATTGTTTTACAAATAACCATTGTATTTAGGGAACAATGCCACTCGGCAAACTCCAGATTCATTCTTCGTGCACGTTTTATGTCTTTGCTAAAAAGTTGATTGTTGAACGGTTGGTTGTACTGTCTTGTTGTATTTAGTTGTGGGTGCATGGCTTCGGGCCGAAACCCAGAATAAACACATAGTCGAAAGAATCAGTGTTTCAGCTAAACGCATATATTTTTAAACCAAACTAAGCTGCGTTGTTAATTTCGATGCCTTGGCAGCTAAAAACGATAGAATTGCGTATTTATTTCGCAGATGCAGGCTTTCAGAGCTGAGTTGAATTATTTCAAAGTGGTCAGCAACAATCGACTGCATGCATAAACCTTTGTAGCGCCACGTCATAGCCGCAAAAAAGGTACACGGATTACAAACAAAAACGTCAATTATGCCGTAAAAAACGGGTTATATGATTGAATTTTCACTTGTTAAAATGTACACAGATAAAAATTAATGATTTTTAATTGAAATAATCAAATGTACAATTGAGAAAATTCTATAAGTGCTGTTGTGCTTTACCAATCATATATTTAAAACGTAAAGCACAACAACACTTAAACATGTGCAATCTTCTGAATTGTACATTTGATTATTTCAATTAAAAATCCTCAATTTTTATCCATATACCTTTTAACAAGTGAAAATTCAATCATATAGCCCCTTTTTTGATGGCACACTTGACGTTTTTGTTTGTAATATACGTAAGTGCCGACAAATCGTAACAAAGATAGTCAAGCATTTATTATCCGGCCAAAAGAAACATAATGATTAATGCCAGTGGTTTCACCATTTTCAAGAATTATTGGAATATATTACTTCTACAGAAATTCTTCGAAAATATCTTCCAGTCATGAAACATTTAACAGTACAAACACTAACTCGTTAAATATAACCTGGAATTCTATCCATATTTGAGAGTCGTTTTGCTTAAGTATGGAATATGGCTTCGATGTTGCTCAATAACTTGTAAAAGGAATTTACTCGGAACTTCAATATTGTGTGGTAATATTGTGGGCATAATCTAGAATCAGGTTAACTGATCTTTTGTTAGGTCATTGTCTAGTTTGTGTACAAACATCGCTGCATTCTGGTAATAAGCATCTCCCTTTCACTAACTCTGGGATTTCGTCAACTAGTCAGAGCTAAGTCCAAGCGTTTAAACTAACAACCATGACTTGCTTCCGATCAGCAACACTAACTTGGAAGATGGGTTCAGTGAGGGGAATACAGGAACCCCAAATTCCAATGGGTCAGAATGTGAAGACTTCACTTTGCATAGTTGGCAAGCAATTTGTCATGTTTCTGCTCATGATACATGGGTCAAGAATATTGTAAATGAAGCAAACTTCTCTCTGAGGTACCAAAATTTCCTCTCCATAGCTCTAATAGCCACGTCTGCTACTTCGGAATAATTTACTAAGCACTCTTTGAGGTCACACCACTGTTGAAGATCAGTGACTCTAGCGTCAACACCAAGGGACAGAGTCATCCAAGATTTTACCAGAAAATATACATTCAGATTTTATCATCTTCTCTTGACCATTCTGCAGCTGATGACCAAATACAAACATCTTTCCCGATTATGTTATAGTTGTCATGCAACATGCGTGGTGGTATGTAAAATCATCACTTTTTTATGTAAAACCTTGGCTGATGGCGTCTCTTGGAGTTCTCTTGGAGTTGGAGTTGACTGAGCTTTAATTGTGGCATGACCTCAAATAATACCTGTAAATGATCCCGAAGTAGCATACACGGCTATTACAGATATGGAGATTAGATAAAGTAACAGCCAGTATCGTGCACAAAAATAACTACACTACGTTTCGAGAGGACAACCTCCCGTATTCAGGTTAAAATAAACACTAAAACATTTTAAAAATTCATGGCAGTATCTGCCGAGTCACCAAGTCTAAAAAAACAAACCATTCAGGCAAGGTCAGACTAAAACTTTAAAAATTTTAAAAATATAAAACATACCAAATGATACACCATGTTGCAGGATGGGCGCCCGGAAGTAGAGTGGTAACAGGAGGCAGTGATGTCTGAAAGCTGCCTGTTTCATAAAAATATCCCCAAATCGTTGTAGAAAAAATGCAAGTTTTTTAATTCTCGTGCATGTAACCTTGCTGTGGAATCTTCCATTCTCCTTGTCAGGGCAACGCTGGCACAGCATTATGCTGATATACATAAACTCAGGCGAGAACATCACAAAAAATTTAGTAAGTTTATGAACGTAGTTGATTATAAATTAATTGGTATGTGCACAGCAGCTGTACGTGATGCCACGGGAGGTTTAAAGGAGAAATACCATCATAAGTTGAATAGCAAATTTCAGCAGCTTCTACATAATAGCATTTCTTGTTTCACCCAACCATCCCCCCCTCCCCCCCCCCCACCTCCAACACACCTCATTTTCAGGGTGTCTGTCACCTGAATTGCAAGGCAATGCAGAATAGCATTAGTAAGCACCAAACATTCCCACACAATCCTTGGGTGTATAATTACACCGGAAAGCCTTTAGACGATTGCACCATGGAAATTATGAAAAAGGATTTAAAATTTGTCCCAACCCCTAAACTTGAGGCTTTGGTGCCACCTTTTTGTGCTAACTGGAAGCCAATCTCATAGTTGTGCCCAACAGATCAGAGGTACGGGGGGGGCGGCTATTACTTCCCTCAAAAACGCTAAACTACATCTACAACCTAACCTCACTAGGCTTGAATCTGAAAATATCCGTAAAATAAAAAATGACCCGTCCATCGCTGTCTGCAAATCCGATAAATGCAATGCTACTGTACTTATGAATACTGAGCAATTATCCTGCACCATGCGTATGAGTATAATGAATGACCCTATATACCAAGAGTTAAAATGCAACCCCTTAAGCAAATACCCAAAATTTAAAAAAAATTTCGTGAAAGAGTAGAAAAAAAGGAAATCGAGCAGGCTGTTTTGGACACTTATAAAAAAACTGACCACGTTGCACTGTGCATTTTTCCCCACATTAAAACCCATAAAGTGCGAAACCCACTCAGGATCATCACTAGTGGAAAAAACTCCCCTAATCTTGCGTTGGCCAGGATGATTTCCCCAACTTTAAAAGCCCTTGCAGAGGGGCCACATACGGTACCCAATGCATGCCAACTCATTGACGACTTACAGGGCATATGTGTCCCAGTTGGTTTCGAGTTTGTGTCTTTCGATGTTGAACAGATGTTCCCTAGCCTAGATCAGGACCTGAATATTACCGAAATTCGAAAAAAACTCGAAAACGAACCAACCCCCCCCCCCACTAGCTTTCCAGACCTTAGGCTGGAGTATTGATACACTTATTGAAGCCGTTGTTTTGGTTTTTGAAACCTCATACTTTGAATGGGATAAAAAATTTTTGCTCAAATTAATGGAGTACCTATGGACGTTTCTTTGCGACGTTGTGCTCAACACCATAGACACCAAACTTGTTACTTGCTTTCCTCAAATTGCTTACTATAAACGCTACATAAACACCAGGGCAAGAATAAACCTTGAAACACTTATTATCCTTACTCATGTACCTCCTGTTTACAATCATTTAATTCCAGAAAGCAAATCTCTAAAAGAATATTTTCCAGTCATCAACAGCCTACAACTCAACAAATTCAACAAGTTCAAGAAAAAGCCGTCTAACTAACCCACCCTTTTTAATTTGGACCAGGCCAAATAATTCTGAACCACGTGACATCACTCCCTCCTGTTACCACTCTAATTCCGGGCACCCATCCTGCAACATGGTGTATCATTTGGTATGTTTTATATTTTTAAAATTTTTAAAGTTTTAGCCTGACCTTGCCTGAATGGATTATTTTTTTAGACTTGGTGACTCGGCAGATACTGCCATGAATTTTTTTAATGTTTTAGTGTTTATTTTAACCTGAAGACGAGAGGTTGTCCTCTCGAAACGTAGTGTATTTTTTTTTGTGCACGATACTGGCTGTTACTTTATCTAATCTGCAAAAAGTGCTGAAACTTCTCAACAGCTATGGAGAGGCACTTTTGGTACCGCAGTGAGGAGTTGGCTTCATTTACACTAGTGTTGGACCATGAATCATGAACAGAAACACGACAAATTGCTTGCCAACTACGCAAAGTGAAGCCTTCACATTCTGAACCATTGGACTTGGCTGTTCCTGTATTCCCCACACTGAATCCATATTCTAAGTTAGTGTGCCTTGATTGGAAGCAAGTAATGGTTGTTATATCAAATGCTTCGATTTGACTCTGACTGGTTAACCAAACCTGAGAATCAGTGGGAGATGCTAATTATCAGGATGCCGTAAAGTTTCTATGCCATGCTAAAGTAGTTAATGACGTATCAGCAAGAGCAGTTAAGCTGATTCTAGATTATTCCCACAACATCACCACGAATGAAGTTCCAAGGCCATTCCTTTTAGAAGTCATTGAGCAACATCAAAGCTGTATTCCGGACTTCGGTCAAAAAACTTTGAAATGTGTCTAGACTTTCAGGATATATTAATGAGTTGTCGTTTGTACTGTCAAATGTTTCATAACTGGAAGATATTTTCGAAGTATTTCTGTACAAGTAATGTATTCCAATGATTCTTGAAAATGGTGAAACAACTCTCATTCATCATTAAGTTTCTTTTGGCCAGATAATAAATGTCAGACTACCTTCATTATGATTTCTCTGTGCTTACTGTAGGTATAACGTATATATGGCAAACTGACCACATGCCTGGGGCAAGGCTTAGAATGCTCCAATCGGGCTGAAATTTGTTGTGGGATCTTAGATTGACGATTGGAATGGGAAAAAGCTTGGGGAGCAAGATTTTCACACACTTTTATTTTTTTTACCCCACTCTACTATGCATTACTTGGAATTCTAGCATTCCAGTAGACCTCATCAACAGTAGTGGCAGGCACCATCCTTATGGGTACAGTAGGGTCGCGGGTTGGCTCCCCCGTAAAGTCATTGACTTCGCAGCACATCAGATCGCCGGTGAGACTTTTAGTTGACAGTAGAGATGATTGCGAATCCTTAAGGGGTTGAAAAATATGACTGGTAGTGATCAAAAACCCCAAACGAAGAAATCCAATGACCTGTGAAGACATGATCCTAAGTGATGCGTAAGCCCTTCTCCTTGCCATATCTAAGGGTTCTAGGAAAAAACGCCCCCGACAAAACGCCCCCGGAAAAACGCCTCCAACAAAACGCCCCCGTGTCGGGGGCGTTTTTTCCGGATACCATATCTAAGACAGCCACAGAGGCGACGTGCTCCATGGAAGGTCAGGATTTGAAAACAGCTCAAGGATCGTGGGTGTCCAGCTCAAAGATCATGAATGTCCCTGGTCATACAATCGATGACGAAGGCCTCACAAGGGTTTGGAGGGATTGGTCCTATCCAGGTCGTGTTTATAGGTCCAGACGTTTCCCATCAGGGTCCGGTGAGAGGTGGAAGTGCAGGGTGCCACCCAACAAAAATCTTTCACCTGTCCTCTGCAGATATTCTTCTAGGAAACGAATAGGACGAAAACGATGTTCTAACTTATTCCTAGGATGAGGAATAGGTCGGTACGGCAATTGGAAGGGCCCCTTCACGTGGTTGAGGAACAGTCAGCCAGGACGAAAGACAAGGAAAGTACACTGCCACAGTGAATGCTGGCTGCGAGCAAAACGACGAGGACTGTTTTGCAGGTGAGATGGCTGAGCAAAAGGACGAAAGTGGACTGTGAGGTGAAATCCAGAAAAAAGTGTGGAATGGCAGAGCGGGCCTATCCGAACACGCTGAGAGCGAGAGCACATTTATTTGGGGGAGGGGGCAAATTATTTTTGGAAACCTGAGTGGGGGTGGGTCAAGATTTGGTCGGGGGTAGGGTCATCGAATGACCGGTCTTTTATAGCCATGATATAGTCATCGCGAGGTGACCAGCTTTTAGGCTGGTCGTTATTGTAAGAAATAATCAGAGATGCGAAGGATGCCAAGGAAGGCAAAAGTTGCAGGCAGCCTGAACATGAGGGTAAGGGCGGATGACAGATGAGAATGCTGGACACCTCCAGGTCATCCTGGAATAGGTCACTGAGTGACATGTAGCAATACACCGATAGGAGCCTAGATACTACCAATCATGGTATATTCGGTCTGGGTAAAACCTGGACAGCTGAACTGGATATGCTAGAGGCTTGTTGCTTAGGAATGACGGCTGTTTTGAAGAGATTGGGTTGCTGAACTAGTGAAAACACCCTGCCCCCCCCCCCTCCTTGTCGGCCAGGGAGCGAGGTATCGACAGATGAAGGCTGAAGGTGCTCGGTGAAGAATCCTGGGATAGATGAAGGTGGTTCAGGACAGAAGTGTAAACAATGGGCGAAGCAGCAATTCTTGTTTCTGGAGCAACCTGGAAGAAAAGGGATAAAAAAACTTGTCCGAATAGGCTAAACGGCCTGGAGCTGAGGTGGAGGCAACTCTAGCAGTGGCTGACAAGTGTGGTAATACCTGACAATAGAATGGTAAACAAGGCCAGGCCATAAAGCAGGTCCCCAGGTAGGACGCAACGACTAAGTCACGAGTGTAAAGTTTATGTAGCCAGGGTGAATGATGGTCAAGACGAACGTGAACCTCCGAGACGGGATGAGCACTGGGAGCCGCAGAAATTTAGAGGACGGATTCGGAGTAGTCCAAGAAACAAGATGAAAGTACGAAGGAAGCGGTCGATGCAGGAAGCGAGTTTGTGACAGATGAAGCAGTAGTGGGGGGGGGCAATGATCAGGCATATACGACTGGTAGATGTTTTATATGTGGATTCTATCAGTAAGACAAGCCAGCGTACAAGTCTTCGGAGTAAAGAAGCCGAAGTCTAAACGATCGGTAATGACAGTCAAGGAGGGATAAGGATAACAGCCACCAAAACTGTCGCAACGACAAAAGCAAAGGATAATGGGCTAAAGCTATAAATGACAGCCCGCAAAGGATGGAAAGTCAAGAAGTTGCAAGTGATAGGCTGTGAGAGACGACAGTTGGTGGTTGACAAGAGATGACAGCCAGTTTGTAATTACGTGCCGAGCGATACATATAATAGACGTAGCACTCCCCTCCGGTGGTAATGGAAACGAGATTGCAGCCCTTCGGAAACGAAATCTTGTAGACATGTTGGCGGCTGCACTGTCAAGAGCATAGCTGAATGAAGTAGTACGAAGGTCAATAGCTAACCTAGGCTATAGTCTGCAAAAGCGGCAAGCTGCAAAACGAGGTAGTCCTGAAACGCTGATAGCAAAGTGCAGTGAGGAAGCGTCAGTGGAGGGTGACAGTTGATGTAATACAGACCAAGTGCATACGATCTTGCAAGTTCTGGCCCAAAGATCAGAAGGGTTAAGAAATTAGCCGTAGGGCAGAAGGCACGAGCTACAGAAGCGACGAGCATAGCCACTAACACCAATCCTGATAAATTTAAGGGTTTAGGATCTGAGAAGCCTGAGCAAGTGTAATGGGATTACATCTTTTGTGTGGAGACTTGTTCAGGTCTTTTTATAAACCGCTAAGTGATGCTGAATTCAGGCTTCGTCAGAAGATTTTTACTAGAAATGTCTTCCTCTGAAAGAGAATTCCAAGCTGGGATCACCCGTACCGCAAAGAAACTTTGCCTACACTCAGTTCTTGCGAACGGGAGTGACAGTTTCATGGAATGTTCGCGGGTAGAGAGTAGGTTACAACGATCAAATAGGGGAAGGTCACCTTTTTCGAAACCGCCTAGAATGTGAAAAGTAAGGATCAAATCTGATTTCAATCTACGCCGTTCAAGAGAGTCAAGACCTAGTTTAGTCAGACGTTTGTTGTATGGTAAATTTTTAAACCCATGGAGACTTTTCGTGAAGCGATGTTGAACAGACTTGAGCAAGTCGATATCCTTAAGCAATGGTGGTTAACACATTGGGCTAGAATATTCAAGGAGGGGGTGAACGAAGACCTTAAATGCCCAGACTTTTGTTTTAATGTTACTATGGTAAAATCCACCCACATTAGTCAGTGGAGAGAGTGTTAGCGATGCAACCAAAGCCTAATTACCACAAATCTGTGTATGTTCATCCGCGAGCTAAAATAACGACGCAGAAACAGCTTAACAATGCACTCGCGCGAAGTTTTTTTTTTTGTAATACTAACAATTTCATATTTTTTACGGTAGTGTGACACTATAGCATGTCTTTATTATGAACACGTCTATTGTTTAACTAGTAATGGTGTGTATGTCATTTCTTCAATACCAAATTTTATTAAATTGGAATAATTTCTCTCTTTCCAAATTTGATGGCCTGACAAGGGCCGTTTTAATTTGGCATTTGAAAAGGCCGTTTTGAAGGGGGGAGGGTGGGGGGGGGGGACAAACTGTAACGAATGTCGTAGC
>JAHWFP010166325.1:61468-76974 GCA_023313725.1 Lithobius niger
GACAAACTGTAACGAATGTCGTAGCCTACTCCAATTCTTACTTCGCTTCATTTCGAATTACTGGAGTTTTCGTCACTTGATCCATTTACTTGAAATGCCAATCTTTCAACAATCAAATCCGACAATCCATCGGCTTTCCACATTTTATCTTCCTCTTTAATCACGTGTTTTAAGTATAATTCTTCCAGTTTGTGACGGTGACGTTTGATAAAGCTTTAGGTACCAGCTCTTCAACTTCTTTTAACGTATAAGTTTGATTGTTGGCAGCAACATATCCTTTGACTTGACTCCACACCCTTTCTAAACGGTTCAGTTTATGGAGGTCTGAGAACGATGTGTATGTGGAGTGCAGCAAGGGTGTTACGATACGATAATGGTAGTATTGTGTTTTTGCATCTTCAATTAATGCGTACAATTCTCGGTTCAACATTGTGTCATTGAACGCAATATCTTTTTCTTGCAGCCAAGCTTGCATGTCAGTTTTCCGTGAACTCTTCGTTAGTATTTTTCTTCCTTCACAGAATGGTGTGAAGTTTTATCCAATACGATGACACTGTTGACACTGTTTGGTTGTATATTAGGCAGCAGCTAAGTTTCAAACCATTTCTCAAATCTGTCTCCGTCCAATTCATCATGGTAATCGCCCTTTCCTTTCCTTGCTTAAAAAAACGAAATTGGCAGCAGGTACAAATCCATCCTCGTTTCCAGCATGCAAAATAATGAGCCGTCCTCCTTTCCCACTTGGTGCTTTTAAACCAGTTGTCAACCCTTTGTGAAATGCATCACACTTGCTCTTCACAGTCGTATCTGTCCGAAACACTTGATTTCGTGTGGCCAGCATTCACCCATGTTTCATCCAAATAGTAATATTCTTTTTTTTTAACGTAAGTTTTTATGGCACGCAAATACCTCCGCCGCCATAAAATAATATCGTCTCGTTCAATGAGCAGACTGTAGCGCTGACGTTTACGGAAAGCAATCCCCAAATCTATCATGATTCGCCGCCACATTGTTGTCCGTGAAAAATTTGGCAGAGAGAGAATTGTCTTCGTTTACGGCAGATGTCACTTTTTTAACAGTTGGAATGTCGTCATTGCGATAAAAATCATGAACTCTTTTCCGCATCGCTGAAAGCGCAAATTCATCGTATTTTTGCATGCGTGTTTTCGTACAGTTGCTCAGCTTGCGTTTGCTTGGCGTATCGTAGTCAAACACCGACTACTTACTTTGAATTCGGTTCGGCAACGATAGATGGCAGCTTCGGTTTGGTTTTATTTCACGAGCCTCGGCCCTCAGCCATGCGCTCGGACATAAAAATCTACAACACAACAACTTGTGCACAGACGCACTAGGTCCTCAGACCTCATCATAAATCACCCCACCTGTGTAATTTCATAACTCGGGAACAGAGCGAAGCAGGGAGCACAAGTGAAATGTTAGGTCGCCGGCCTAAACCCGGACAGCTTCGGACACGCCGCACAACAATCCTGTGTTTCTCGCAACTTCATTGATAGATTTCTTTGGATCACGCTGGTGCAGTTGGCTGTAGACATTCATTACAGTTTGCTTTTGGGAACTGGAAAGGGGCTTTTGACGGGGGATGACACTTGTAAAATGATGCTGGAGAATCCATTGCTTGCACTGTTGTTGTCATCGCCGCCATGTTGGAACTACTTCCGCGTGGAACACAAGTTGCTGCGAATGTTTGCGATCTGCTGAAATTACCAGTCCACCATTTTTTACTATTTCAAGAAAAGTATGTATGACTGAATACCGTCCCTGAATACTTTTCGAGAGATTTTCATTCCTGAAACGTTTTGGTTAACGGTGGCAAAAAAGCGTACTACATTTTGTCTACTGTCGTAATCCAACTTCAACACAGGAGTGAAGAGGCTCGTCGCATCGCTAACTCTCTCTCCACTGACTAATGTGGGTGGATTTTAGCATAGATGTAAAGCATCTGTATACAATAGCGTGACGTCTGAAGGCTGATGTGGCTATTTATCGCAGTGCAAGAAAGACTTGAGGTTTGAGGTGAATCAGACTCCAAAATCAAGGATTTAACATACGTTGGGTAGCAACTGGTTTCTTAAAGAATAGAAAAAAGCTGGGTTTGTTTTACCAATATGAAAAGTCTGGCATTTGGGTTGGGAAATAGGTAACTGCCGGGTAGTTGCCTAATTTTGTATGTGGCAAATCGTGGTTGAAATTGCAGAAGCATTGTTTTGTTCATTAACTTCAGACCAATTTTTAAATTGTTGGCAAACGTGTATCCATTTACACATTGTGGGTCACATTTAAGGTCGTTTAAAAAGAAGGATGAATAGTAAGGGACCAAGCACGGATCCTTATGGTACGCCGCTAATGACCGTTGCAGGAGTGGACAGCGAATTTGTAACCAGTACCTTTTGAGTTTTATTTGAGATGAAATCAGCAATCCACTGCGTGAGTTCTCCCCCAAAGCCAATAATTTTTAGTTTGAACAACAATTTGCGGTGGACTACTGACTCGAATGCTTTTTGAAAGTCAAAAAGAATCAGTGGTGCGGCAGTGGTGCTGGGGCCTGATAAAGAACGAAGGGCCGAAGATGAGCGCCAAACTACTGATGGCAAAATCGTGCCGGTAAAGGTGAAGAATACCGGCTGTTGACAGCAATAATAAAACGGGTCAGTCAGCATAGAAGAAGCTGTGCCGAATCACAATGAAGGATGAAGGGCTCATGACGAAGGGGCAACCACCAAAGGCACACTCGCAGCAATGAAAGCACAGAAAACGTGTTGCTAGTAGAAGTGACGACCGAAGGGCCAACCCAGATTGTAGCAGTGGTGCCGAGGCCTTACAGGTGGAGGAGACCTGTTGATGACAGAAGTGACAACTGAAGAAGCCTATAACGAAAAGGCAGCAGCGCTGAGGCTTGACTAAGGACAAAGGGTTCATGATGAATGCCCTGTTTCCGTTTTGCTGGATGAAGGACGAAGGGCAGATGACGAACTTCCAACCATCAATAGTACAATCGCGTCGTGCAAAGGTGAAGGAGACTTGCTGTCGGCAGGAGTGAAAACCGAAAGTTTCTCCAACGAAGAAGCAGCAGTGCTGAGGTGTGATGGAGAACGAAGGGCTGAAGACGAAGGTTCATTATCTTTGTTTCGTGAAGGACGAATTACTGATAACGAAGGTCCAACCACTTATTACTCTTTCTTCCTGTAAGTGTAATAATGTGGGGTGACTGGTGTCAGGCAGCAATGAACGATAAACGTGCCTGTGAAGGGCTAACCGCAGCAGGAGAGTAGAATAGTAGCCCGAGAACAGAAGTTGAAAGGCAGGAGACGCAACAAATGGTGAGACGAAGGCCATGAGAAGTGGAGAGGACGAAGCGTGTGTTAGATGCTGTAGGTCAAAAAATAAAGGTGTCAATGACGAACCGGTGTAGGTTTGCCCAACAATGACAGGAGCAGATGTCTCGTTGATCTTCTGTGTACGATGGCAAGCTGCAGGCTTGTAAAGCCGGATGGTAAACCCATTGGAGGGACGTAGATGATGAAGGGGCGGTAGGAGCAGCAATTCCAATCACTATGTATGTTGCCGTGGTCATGGATGACAGATGTGGAAGCCCGTCCTGGCCGAAGGAGAGGAAACGTGACGAAGGGGCCGCCAGTCGTGGCAGCAGAACTGACAGGAGGGAGCATCACTGAAGCAAACAGACAAAGGCTGGCAGACCAGAGAATGACAAAGGGCAGCCGAAGGGCCTAGTAGGCCACAAGGAAATGTTAGGCAAAGAGCTAGTCGTGGCAGAAAAACGGATTCATAGTTGCGTCAACAACACTGCGATCAGTAACAGTGACAGGCCTTTGGGGCCGAAGATGGAAGTGTTCGCTGGCAGAAGACAGAAAGCTGCTGTGCAGAATGAACGTGAAGGTTCGTGGTCGACTGAAAAGTGATGAAGCAAAGGCCCTACATCATTGAAGGCGAAACGATGTCATTTGCGGGAGCCGACTTTGGAATCGGCGTGAGTGAACCAGTCTTGAGTAAAATGGCTTGGTTATGAAGGACGAGGCAAAGGTCTCCGTTCATAGCTGCAGGAGCGAAGAGTGCTATCCGTAAGCATGTGGACATTTTCTTTGGAAAGTGGCTCATTTAGAGGATCGATGACTGCAGATGGAGGAGGACTGGACGAACGACGTGAAGATCTTGAGGAAAGGTCGAGTGGTCTCTCCGAAAGGCAAGCTGAATGACGTTTTGCAGCAGTTCGTCTGGACCTTACTTGAAGCTTGAGTCGAAAGTAGACCTCCTTGGCTTTGACGAGATCTAACTGAATCGAACGAAGATCCGGTGTTGGAGCCATAACCTAACTCCACGGGACAGGAGATTTTGTGTCATATCCAAAGCAGTTCCTTTGGTCAATGAAGGAACGGCAAGCAAAGGGCAATGCGAACGAGAGCCTATTGACGAAGAGTGGGCAGTAGGCAAACGATGGCAGGCTGTTGACAACGTTGAGAATTTAGGTACAGGCACTAAAAGGACACCCACCGGAACTGGGAAGGGCGAAATTGGCGAGGTGGTACCCCGGGCTGAGGTTTCCCTTGGAGTGCCCTTGGTACGAGGAATGGTAAAAACAAACAGAAGGAACCGCAGTAATACAGACTACAGCCTTCTAAGAGCAGTACAACAGCACATCCATTCTAGTCGGACCGTAGAAAAGAAAAGACAACTCGTCGGTCGCTCGCAACAATTTTTTTATGTGGAGGGGTGCATAGTAGGATGTGCACAGTGCTCCGTGGTTGGCGGACCCGTATTTCTAATATCTAGAGTAACAGTATTGGGGAAAAAGAATGCTAGAATTCCAGGTAATGTATATTCTTCGGAATATAGAAACGAAACTTTCTCCCCAACAATTCTTGGAAATTGTTTCCAGCATATCACATGTGTCCCATACCCCGTTAGCAGGTTTTAATAGACAAGACTGGATTGTCATCACGACCTATTGTTGACTGAAACTCTTTCTGTAGGGTAGTTTTTTTTCAGAATGTAGCCACAGAAAAGACCGACAAAATTGGCGGCAAAGGCCACGTTGTACAAACTGATGAGGCAAAGTTTGGTAAGGAGAAATACGTTAGGGCACACAAGATCAAAGAACAATGGGTCTACGGTGATATAGACAGAATTACGAAAAAGACAATTCTTGTACCAGTGGGAAAAAGAGACAGAGATACACTATTTTAAGTGATACAAGAACATATTTTAGAAGGAATTACCGTACACGCTGACTGTTGGGCTGCATGTGGTGGACTAGAAAACTTGAGCTATGAACATAAAGCAGTAAATCTTAGTTATAATTTCGTGGATCTCAATATCAGTGGCATACCCAAAATATCGAAAGAGTGTAGCGGGAGGTTAGGGCCAAAATTCCGAAATATGGATGTAAAGAAGCCCACTTCGTCGGCTACCTTGCTGAATTCCTTTTTAAACCAAAGTGCCACCAAATTAGTGAAAGAATTCACCATTTTCGGCTTAGAGCAGCTGAGATCTACCCTCCGTCTATATAAATTTCTACACTCCTATTTTTATCATGTAGCCAACACCAATAAACATATAATGTAGTTGAGTTTCTATACCTACATTTCTTTCTAGCATGAAACATCAGTCGCAGGGGAGCGCTTTGCACACAATATTATATCCACCGAGAATTTGTGTAATCAGAATGCAATAAGAGTGTCACTGTAGACTGTAATTCCAGCCCTTGCAGACTGTGATATCTAAAACGTACACAGCTGGTCAAACTTGTGGCAGCTTCCTCTGTCTACTTCGAAATTTAAGTCCATGCATATGGGACCAGTGTGCCCAAACTATCACTATTTGCTTGATGGAGAGAGTCGCCCGTTTTTGAACGAAAACAAGGCTCTTGGTATGCTCAACAGCCTTCCTCCAGCAGGCGGTGGTTAATAGATGCTTTACGTCTGGTCATCTACAACCGAGGTGTGGGCGTTCAAGGTCTTTGTCCGCCCAATACTTGAATATGCCACTCCTGTGTGGTCCCCATATCTTGCTAAAGACATCGACTTAATCGAATCCGTTCAAAGAAGATACACCAAGTGTCTTCCAGGACTCCGAAATATTGATCAAATAGAACGTCTCTCAAGAGCGGGACTTGAGTTTCTGGAATTACGCCGTTTAAGATTTGAGCTCATCTTGACATACAAGATTCTTCGAAACTTGATCTCGATCGACCTTCCTTTTTCCGACCCAGCACCATGTATTCATAATACCAGGGGTCATCCTTGGAAACTTGAGACTAGGGGATCCAGACTTGACTGCCGAAGATTCTTTTTTGCGATGAGGGTAGTCCCGTTTGGAATGCCCTTCGTTCTAGGATGGTATGTATGGATTCGGAGTACGGCTTCTGGAAAGAATTGTGGACGGAAGATTTGTCTGCCTTTATTCATCAATAAATTCTCTTTACACTTTTGCATCTGACATTAACGACGTCATTTTAGTTGGCGATTTTAATATTAATTTATTAAAACCTACTATTCCTGTTGGTCAATCCCTACTTAATGTTTGCACAATCCATGACCTTGATCAGTTGGTAACAAAACCTACCTACATTTGTAACAATGCCAGATCTTTGCTTGATCTTGTAATGGTTAGACAAACTGACTGTGTTAAATTTATTGATCAAGTTATTCAACCTAGTATCAGCCATCATAACTTTGTTTATTTTGCATATGATATTGCAGTTTCTCAAGATAACGTTTCTTATGTTACTACCAGGAATTGGAAAATCTTGACGTAAACTCTTTCCGTTTTGATCTCTCTATTGCACCATGGCAGAATGTTTATGAATATCCTAATATCAACGACAAAGTTGCTTCACTTAATGTTATTATCCTTGGTTTAATTGATAAGCATGCTCCGATAAACGTCTTACTAAAGGTAGGCTTATGCTATAAGTTGCAACAATAAAATTTAATGTTTTGTTGTTAAAAAATTGTATTTAGACACACGCTAGTGTGTGGCGCCAAGTTAGGTAACAAACATCACAACAAACATCACATCAATTAAGCGCGACGCCATAGCGTCAGTGTCTTATATCTTGAAGCATTGTTGGGCACATTTCAGGTACTTGGGGAAAATAATAATGCGGTACAAAAGCTTAAATTATGTTGAAATCGAGAGCAATGACCCACCTGACAAAATTACCTCGTGTAGGAATGCCAGCTAAGCTGCTTTCGATGCAAAATCTGACCCTCAATAACGTTGAAAATGTGTTACTAGTTACTACCTACCTAGATAGCTAGACCGCTCATCTCCATATTAAATCCTACATCGTGATTTTTCATCGATACCGAGATACGGGAAGGCTTCCAGCTATGAAATTGGATGAATGCGAACTGCGTACCTTTTATGGTGTGAAGCCTAGGAGCGTAATGGGGATGGCGTGGGAGGGCACGTAAGTACGAAAATATTGTAATAACCATTGTTAGTATTGTCTGCATCGTCTCTCATTGGACGGCCAAAGTTCGGGCAATGAGAACGTGTATACTGACGTGCGCGCCTAGACACACTATAAATCCAAACAACGTTGCCAAAGAAATTGTATTCACGTGCAATTCACAAAAAATAACCAACTGTAAAAACAAAGCAAAATAAACAAAGCCAAAAACTCGTAAAGAGGCCACCAAGTTGAGAGTGGTTCGGCCCTTCAAAAGAGTGATATCAACACACCATAACTAACTAAAATATAAAATAAATTACAACAAAATTAAAACCAAACCAAAAACCTATAAAGAGATGACTAAGTCTAGAATGGTTCGGCTTGGCAAGAAAGCAGTAGTTCGTTTGTAACTGATTGTTACACACATTGTAAATCGCTTGCCCTCTTTCATTGTAGTGCATAATGATTTTGCTAAGTGCCACCCAAGCGTTTTTTTTATATATAGATAGACTAGCTGGACCCGTGCAAGCTGCACGGTGATTAAATGTCCATGGACTTATCCTCTCCCGATGTTTCGCCGTGTTAGTAATATAACTGGTGGTTTCAATTTCTCCCCCCTCCCAACCCACACTCTCCAGGACTATTCCTGGTCCCCCGACTGCTCCTGTAACCCGCTACACGCCCACCGGCAGTGTAGGGTTTGTATACTGCCCCGCCCTTTCCCCGGCAGTCCCGGTGTTTGGTCTCCCCCTTCCCGAACACCTTGCCACCCCACACCACACTGCACGCCCTCTGGCGTATCCTGGCTTTTTCAATTACTTTCCCCCAATCTGCCCCCCCCCCCCCCTTTTCCCCCCCCCCCCCCCCCCCCGACCACTCACCAGCAGTGTAGAGTCTGTATATCTCCGCACCTTTCTCCCCAGCCCCCCTGGTGTTTGGTTATAAATTTATTAACCTCCCCCCCCAAAAAAAATCCACCCCCTAGCACCACCTGCACGCATTTCCCCTTCTGCTTGATGCGCACATTCAGTAAGCAAATAGTGTGATCTCCCCTTCTCATCCTCCTTTCCCCCTCCCCTCTTCCTCTCCTCTCCCATCCAACATGTCCCCTCTCCTCCCCTCCTCTTCTCGCCACCCCTCTACGCCTCCTCTCGTTCCTACATTGCCTCGACCCTCCCATGTTCGTTCTTGGTGTTGCCAGACGGCAAGATTTGACTGAACGTGAAAGAACTTTGTGATAGGGACCCGGGGACCCGAGCAAAGTGAGCAGCATTAGCCGAACAGTCAGTGTCCTAGTCTACCAACAAAGCGAATGCTGGTTCGAATCCCACGACTGACCCGTATAATCCTTAAAAGAGTATCAGAAATTAATTCATGCAACTAAAGGTTAACAGGACATTTCGTCGAAATTTTGTCGCAGCCCCAAAAAAGCGCATACCTGTTTTTTACTGCAGTCTTTAAAAAATTCCTATCACTGACTATTATAAGTCAGCAGTCAGTATGCAAGCACCTGCTGTATGATTATCTCCATGAATATTTCCGCTAAGTTTGAAACAATTCACGTGTGTTATCTTAAACAACAGAAGAGGGCACATTGGTGTAATAATTGTTGCTACTTAATTTGAAACAATTCCGTTCATCTCAGAAAGCCTGCATCCCCGAAATAAATACTCCATTCCATCGTTAATAACTGCCAATTTCAAGGCCTGCAGGCCTTGAAATTAAAAACGTAGCTTAGTTTATTTTAAACTATATGCGTTTAACTGAAACACGGATTCTATCACGATAACTTAATCAGAGCGTGGCCCGAAGCCGGTACGTCCCATCTATCATGATACAAACACATACACAACAACACATCCATCAACAATCAACTTTTTAGACGAAAGTTGACAATGCATAACACGTGCACCAAAAATGGTTAGGCATCGTAGCAATGAAATAGTCTCTGGTAAGAGAAATCATATCAAAAACTAAAACTGGAAAAAGTGGTCGCCAAGTTCCGAATGGTTCGGCCCTTCAAAGAAGTGATATCAACACACCAAAACATTCGCCAAGTTAATCGCACCGCTTATTCGAAGGTTAAATGAAAACTAGAACATTTCTACTTTCGGTAGCAATGTTCAAGTTTTCATTTAACATCCAAAGTATTATTCGGTGCTATTAAGTTGGCGAATGTTTTGGTGTGTTGATATCACTCCTTTGAAGGGCCGAACCATTCGGAACTTGACGGCCCCTTTTACCAGTTTTGGTTTTTGATATGATACCACTCCTTTTTTTTAATTGTATATTGACTCAACTCAACTACCGTGCAGAATTGTAATAAAGTACCACTTCAACAAGAAATTCGTTTTCAACAATTTGCTACAACCTTTTGCCTATAGGCCGAACCATTCTCAACTTAGTCACCTGTTTATAGGTTTTTGGTTTGGTTTTAATTTTGTTGTAATTTGTTTTATTTAGTTAGATTTGGTGTGTTGATATCACTCCTTTGAAGGGCCGAGCCACTCTCAACTTGGTGGCCTCTTTACCAGTTTTTGACTTTGTTATTATAGTTGTAATAATAATAATTAGTTTAACCACACAACAGTGGTTAGAAAATGGAAGGGCAAATACAACCACTGACACCAGTCCTATTCTAAACTTCCATATACTATAATGGGAATCTATTGTTGTCATCGCAACACCAACAGCTAATAAGTTCTACGTAAAAATTTGGCGAAAGACAGCGATTTTATCCCACGTTTGAATGCAGCGACGGTGTTAGACGCAACAACCACCTCAGTGAGGGAATTCCAAGCCGGCACAACGCGAAGAGAAAAAAATATCTACGGCAGTCCAAGTTGGATCCCAAAAACGTAGCTTAAGTGAGTGTCCCCTAGTCGATGCCGCATTATTAAGCTCAAACAATGGGATATCTACGATGGTGAAACCCCTCAGAATTTTGAAAGTCAAGACCAAATCAGCAATTAATCATCGAAGTTCCAATGGTTCCAAGTCTAGTTTTCTTAATCGTTCATTCGAAGGAAGCTTCTCTATAGTGGAAATACTTCTTGTGAACCTTCGCTGGACAGACTCCAGCCTGTCAATATCCATCAGCAAGTGCGGGGACCACACTGGGCTGGCATACTTCAGTTGGCTTATTTTTCGTGAATTGGACGTGAATACAACTTCTTTGCAATGTTGTTTAGATTTATCGTGATACACTAGTGTTTGTCTAGGCACGCACGTCAGTATACACGTTCTCATTGTCCGAACTTTGGCCGTCCAATGAGAGACGATGCCGACAATACTAACAATGGTTATAGCAATATTTTCGTACTTACGCGCCCTCCCACGCTATTCCCGTTACGCCCCCAAGCTCAAAACAGTAAAGGTACACAGTTCGTATTGTACTGCACCCATTCATACAATTTCATAGCTGGAAGCCTTCCCGTTATCTCGGTATCGATGAATAATCACCCAATCGAAATTCACATGGGGATGAGCGGACTATCTAGTAACACATTTACAACGTTATTGATGGTCAGCTTTTGCATTGAAAGCAGCTTAGCTGGCATTCCTACACGAGTTAGTTTTTGTGAGGTGTGTCATTGCTCACGATACCAGCACAATTTAAGCTTTTGTACCCCATTATTATTTTTCCCCAAGTACCTGAAATGTGCCCAACTATGCTTCAAGATATAAGACACTGACGTAATGGCGTCGTGCTACAATGGTTTACAACCTTGACAATTGAATTGATGTGATGTTTGTTGCCTAACTTGGCGCGACACACTAGCGTGTGTCTAGATAAATTAATAAATACATAAAATGACATATCAAGCTCACGAAGAATGGAAACAAAAACGTTAATTTAAATTGTGGCCAAAAAAAAACCGTTACTTTTAATTGTGGGCGGCTGCTGCTCCTGTTTGCTGTTTGCTGTTTCCTGATGTTGGGTATTATATTAGTAGCTTGCCTTTTTTAATATAGCAAACTGTAGTTTTGTTTCTTTAGCACTGCGCAAAGGAGATTTGGTTGATGCTGTCATGGTGATTTTTTTACGTACTTGATATAACATGATTTTTAGTCCAACTTACGATTTTTATGTAACATCGCAAATCAGAAGGTTATAAAAAAAAGTTTTTCTTTCAGTTTCGCCCTAGAAGTAATGTGCATGGAACAACGGAGCAATTAAGGTAATTTTTTCGTATTTGTATTTTTTTGTAATTGCATTTGTGATTATTTTTATGGGAAAATATGGTTTTTTTATCGACAGATATTGAAAAATAAATTCTAAGGGTTTTCTAGTGTGGCAGTGCCATGATTTCGGGGCAAATCTGAAAGTCACCTGACAACACTATAGAGAAGCAATCTCGCGCTTCACATGTCAGCAATGATCCTGATACGCCCTTATTTGCTAGAAATTTGTTAATTGAAGTTCCGTCGGGTTTACTTAAGCAGTGAAGACCAGAAAGACAGCCAATTACTTTATTCATTTAATTCAAATACTTGAGCTTGAGCCTAGAAACCTACAAGTCAAGCACTCAAATTCACGAACTTAACCTACACTTAGCCTACACCTTAACCAAACTAGTCTTACCCTTCTAGTCAAACCTTAAAGGTAGCCTACAAAACTTAACCACCTGGCTCAGTGAGAAACTGGCCCATGGGTTAAGCGGGGAGACACCACGAACCTCTCGTAAATCACAGTCCTTGTTTGACAATGGGTGGCGCCGATATTTTGCCCTGCGCTGTCTGATCAAAAGACAGTGTACCACAGTTTCATCCTCTGTGCAACACTACTAGATAGGTGACTCGCTCCAACCCAACCTAAAGGTATATTCCCTCAACAAACAGTGACCAGTTCTCAGCCTGGAAATCATCACAGCTGCATCACTTCTAGAAAGCCGTCCAGACTGCGTGTGACACCGACTGTGGGATGAATGCTAAACAAGGCCCCCAAACACATCACTGGAGTCCCATTCCCTCTGCCAGTCACCAGCTGACTTACTTCTGATCACTTGGAGGATTTCCCTAGTGAAAACTGGATACAGGACGGGGCTCCACCTGTCAGTGATATCCCGCTTAACAAGGTCAACGGCCACCTCGTTCTCAAAACCCCTGAGTGCCCGGGGACCTACTGAATACGCACACTGACGCCCCTCTGAAGCGTACCGGTAAGCTTCAAGCCCACTTCGACAACAATGGGATGACCTACCTCCAGCCAGTTGAACATTAACTAAAGCTCACTTTATTTTAACATGAGCCTACGGACCTTAGGTCACTGGACCTATGGACTGGAGCTCACTCAACCAAGATGCAACGATGCTTGGGCACGGGGAAGTAGCATTGTCGTTGTATCTTGTTTGAGGTAGCATTGTCGGCCTACTAGCTCTGAAATAAATCTGTTAACTCGCTGTTAAGAACCAAAGTAAAACGGTCCTGGATTTCACGCCTTCAACTTTCCAGTTTTAAACCTTAGGGTACTAAGTTTCTAATTTTGAGGCTTTGTGATGTCAAAATTGGGCGGTTGACATGAATGAATGGCTTGTTTAGTTCTTCAATGTGGGCTTCAGAAGGCCAGCTGATTTTTTTCCGCGATTGTTTCCCACGATAATGCACATGCCTGCAACAATGTAAAATAACCACACACCGCGATGACACACGCTAAATCTAGACGCACGCTAGTGTGTTGCTATCAAACACAAAGCTTGGACGGAACATGAACACAACTACGCATTTCTAATGTTCCGTTTTTTTGCAAACAAAAATCGGTGGACAGTGGACATACCGTGCATATGATAGACCAGACCGTAGCTTTTACAATAAAAATGAAACGAAAAAATCCAACAAATTAACTGAACAAAAAAGGCTTTGCTATGCAGAAAAAAAGCATTAGAGCTCGTATCCCCTTACTCGGAACTGTGAAGCTGTACAAATAAAACGGTTTAGAGTTCAAGCTAACGCACGTAAGTATAATTTGAACTCCAATTCCAGGTACAAGGATTGTGGCATGCGAGCTTCCATGCACACACGAACATGTACATCAATAATCAAACAAACAAAACGGTTGATGTTTCACACAAAGTACTACACACAGAATTTACAACATATTCATGCACATGAAACAGAACGAAAACTTAAACAGACGTTATAAACAGCAAGAAGCTTACAAAATTGAAAGATAAAAATAACACAAAATTAAAACTTAATTACTCACACTAACTAGAACTAAAACAGAAACCTTCAAACACAAACAGCGGCAAAAACTGCTTAACTAGGAAACTGCTTGTTTCACAAATTATAAATGTACACAAAATACTCAAATAGCAACTCACACGAAACAGACTTAAAATATAAAACAACAAACAGAGACACATATAAAGAAAAAGCCTGTTTACACGAATTAAGTACTGCTCACACACACAAACACGCTTGCACACACACACATAGACACACGCGCGCGCACAAACATTAAACATTTCAAACACAAATTTTAGTCACTTTCAGACTTAATCATTGAGTAAAAATAGTCCTTAACTAAAAAAAAATAGTCCTTGTTCCCTGGAATAGTCCTTGTTCACGTAACTAACATTATCAGCTATACCATTGATTCACAAAAAGTACATTTTGGAACGAAGGGGGGCCAACAACAACAGCATGGCCACTACAAAAACCGCCCGGTGGCTTTACAAAAACCCAAAACTGCAAACAAGGCATGTTTCCCCACATGTGGAGGCACCCCTAACACATCCCGCAAGTTAACACCCCCGCAACTTACTGCTAACTTAACTCTAACAATGGTATAACTATACTTTCGTACTTAAGCGCCCTCCCACGCCATTCCCCATTCATCCACAGGCTGTAAACAAGAAAAGGTATGCAGTTCATATCACACTGCAGCGGTTCGTCAAATTTCGTAGCTGGAAGCCTACCCGCTATCTCAGTATCGGTGAATAATCACCCTATGGGATTAATACTTTGGGATGAGCGGACTAGCTAGACATAGAAACTAGAAGTATCTTATTTGCAACGTTATTGATGGTCAAATTTTGTATTGAAAGCTGCAGCGCAGCTGACATTCATACAGGAGTTCATTTTTGCCAGGTGAGTCATCGCTCTTCATTTTACCACAATTTAACCTTTTGTGCCGCACTATTATTTTTCCTTAAGTAGCTGATATGTACTCAACTATGCTTCAGGATGCAAGACACTTACGCTATGGCGTCGCGCTACAATGGTTTACAATGGTCGACAATTGAATTATGTGATGTTTGTTGCCTAACTTGGCGCGACACAATAGCATGAGTCTAGATTACCATTCGGGTTACTTAGTTTCATTCAGTAGTACACAAAATACAGCCCTGTTGATTGCTACAATATATTTAAACAATGATAGAGGCATTATGAAGTCCTTCTCCATAGCCTTACGGATCTGTTTATGGGTCTCGTTTCACCTGCACGTAGTCTAAACCTAATAGCCCATTTACCTGCACTGGAGCCATTATGTCCCATGCAGGCCCACCCAGAATAACTTCCATCTTCCGGGATAAAAGGGTCGCCACAGCTAGTTGTACCATGATACACCATATTGTATGTATAATAAGCTTGGCACAAATTTCTTGTGTGTTCTTGCTGAATACCACTATTGAATCTTGAGGCATTACCACCTACCACCCTAAAAAACAATCCTTCGTATAGATAGCTGATATCCTGCCATTTCGTATTTCGCCACAGCACTGTAGGAGAGTTCATTCCAGGGAGCTGTGTATATACGAATCCAATGCTTACTAGAAAGAAAAAATATGTTTAGTAAATATTTTGGATTATTTGTTTGTAAGAAAAGGAAAAACAGCCATGTGATTAATGCAAACAGTACGTGACGTCGGCAAACAATGCAGACTTTTTTATGGCTTAAAATCTTAATAAAAAATTAACATTTCTTCAATAAGTTCAATCCCTATTTTTCGGTTTAGAACATTTTTAAGACGATCGCAGACCTCCGGGGGTTTCTGCATGACTAAATGTGAACGAAAATTAAGGGGAAGTTGCAGGGATAAACAAAACAACTGAAGGGGATGCGCTGATT
>JAHWFP010166325.1:86974-116588 GCA_023313725.1 Lithobius niger
ACCTCCCCAAATCCAAACGTTGCTAAATCATCAGTACCCTATGACCAATGAATTTAGACCGAAGAATAGGCATAAAGATGTAGTAGACAACTACTGAACTAACTACTGAAATCTCTTCCTGCTTCACAGATGAGCAAAAGTTTAATAATGTTTGAGTGTAACTCCGTCAAAAACTGTGATATGCGTCCCTATCATGTGTTATGTAACCTCACAATAATATCTTCTTCATGGGTGTTCTTCATGACTTGCTTCTGTATCTTGTAAGCGAATCTATGCCCTGTTAAGCTAAAACGAGATGCAGGACAAGACACGCAGTGTTCGCGCCTACACAATTTCTAGTGGACAAATGTGTTGTACAGCTCTTCGTGATAAACTTCCATCAGCATGCTGTAGCATAACAGAATGCTGTAGCATAACAGATCGTACTTTTCCATCTCTTCCTTTTGTTAACTCCACTACCCGAGCTAATTTCCATCTCCCCTTGGGTAACTTTTCTTCTATTTGCAGCACTACGTCATGCAGCTGAATAGGATCCTGTTGGTTTGTTCTCCGACGAACTTCATGCGCCGTTCGGAGTTGCAGCAAATAGTCACGACGCCATTGATTCCAAAACTTCTTCATTAACTGTCCACGATATCTCCATCTTCTAATCAACTGTGGATTTGTGGGAACGTCAGTGTGAAACAACAAACTATCGGTTAAGCAACCACCCTTTTTCCCAAGCAGAAAATGTGCAGGCGTTAGATATTCAGCATCAGAAAAATCCTCTGTAATAACCGTTAAAGGGCGATTATTGACAATTGCTTCTATTTCCGTGAGTACAGTATACAATTCATCTGCAGACAACATAGCTGAGCCTAAAGTGCGTCGTAAATGATATTTTACCATCTGCACCATTCTTTCATAAAATCCACCCCACCATGACGCTCTTGGGGCTATGAATTTCCACTCGATCCCTAGGCCAGTCACCACCTCTTGTAGCTGAGTGTCATGTAGCCAAGCACAACTTTCTCTTAACAAACGATCCACTTTGTGAAATGTTTGTGCATTGTCACTGTACACTATTCGACAACCACCCCTTCTGGCCACGAACCGTCTAAAGGCTAAAATAAAATTCGCTGTACTCTGGGACGCAACAAGTTCTAAATGCAATGCACGAGTCACTGCGCAGGTGAACAGACATACATAAGCCTGGGCTATTCCATCATGTGTCTTGACTGCTACTGGTCCACAGAAATCTACCCCCGTAGAAAAAAAAGGACTTGTTTCGGTAACTCGCTCTTCTGGCAAAGGTGCTTCCATCTCACTTGCTGGCCTGGCATTCCACCTTCTACACTTCATACACCCATGTATGGCTTTACGAACCGCCTGACGACCACGCAAAATCCAAAATTCGTTTCTGAGACATCCAAGTGTACTTTGAACTCCTCCATGCAAGATTCTAATATGCCTGTCTCGTGTAAGCAAATCCACCAATCCTCCACCTTTCAAGAGAAAAGGGTGTTTCTGTTCTTCTGAAAACTTTGCAAATCTGAGTCTTCCACCTAAACGAATAAATTTCTCTTCATCCAAAAAGGGCTTAAATTGATAAATGCAAGAGTCCTTATTTACTTCTTTCTGAGTCGATAAAGCTTTAAATTCATTAGCAAAGGTTTGTACTTGAATTATAGCAATCCAGTATCTCTCAGCAGCTTGAAGCTCAGTAAAGGTTAGCCATGGGGTTTTCCTTTTAGTTGCGTTACGACAGTTACTACAGAAACGCTTAATCCAGGCAGTAATTCTGGTTAATCGTTGCCAGGAACTAAAATCATCCGATTTCAACAACGGTTCAGAACAGAGATTTAGCTGTACAGCAACCATCGAATCTTCTTCCTGACTGATAGCAACTAATTCTTCTTCCTGTAATGAAGACGGACATCGGTTCCAGTTATCTTGGGGCAAACTCAGCCATGTGGGACCATGTAACCATTCTTTGTTCCGCATTAACTTGGGCAAGCTTTGTCCCCTGGTAACTATATCAGCAATGTTTTGCTTGCTACTACAATAATTCCAGCTGCCTTTGTCCCTTGTAGTCGACTGAATTTCTTGCACTCTACGAGCCACAAACAACTTCCATCTGGACGGAACATCTTCTATCCATTTCAAGGCCACCTTTGAATCAGACCAAAAAAATTGCTCAGCTTGCTCACACTTTAAGACTTGAGTAATACTGGCTGATAGACGACTTCCAATTAGACACGCCAAAAGTTCCAACCGAGGTATACACATAGGCTGAATAGGGGCTAATCTAGATTTGGCCGTCACAAAGCATGTTTGGAACTGCTCCTTTCCTTTTGTACGAAATCGAAAGTACACTACAGCTGCATACACCCGTGGTCCAGCATCGCAAAAGGTATGTATCTGGAACCCTTCTAAACTACTGACTTGAAGCCATCTTGGAATCCTGAATTCAGTCACATACTGCATCTCTTCTTTCCACTGTACCCAACTGGCTAACAACTTGTCTGGCATGACTACATCCCAATCAGCCTTCAGCCTCCATAAGTCTTGAAGAAGACGCTTGATAATTACTACAAAGGGCGCCAACAGCCCCAACGGGTCAAAAATTCGAGCAAGAATTCCCAACAAACTCCGTTTGGTACAAGAGTCGACCTTGATTGCTGCTATCAACTCTGCATGACGAAAACTAAATTCATCAGTTGCTGTATCCCAGTTCAGTCCCAGCACCTTAACCTTCTGTTCTACTGTCTCCTCTGCCGGCACTAAACCATCAGAAATCCATAATTTCCAAAGATTGTCATCATTTGTGGCCCATTTGGTAAATTGCATGCCACCCTTCAGCATAAAATCGTGAATTCGTTTAGAAAGCAAATAGGCCTTTTTTATAGACTCTTCTCCTGATAAGCAGTCATCAACATAAGTATGATCAGCTAAATGCTTACTAAATTCTTCGTCACTCAAGGGATGGGTACTTGCATGAAGACGAATAGTTGCTGCTAGCAAAAAAGGGCTGGCCTTCATCCCAAACAACACACTAGTCATACGAAATACTCGCAGGGAAGGTTGAGTACCTCGTTTCCAAGGGCTGTCCGTCCACAAGAACCTTGTGGCATCTCTATCTTCAGGGTGCAGTCTCACTTGCAGAAAGGCTTTGGACAAATCAGTGGTTATTCCAATCTTGTGCCACCGAAAACGAAGCAGCAATTCAAAGATAGATGGGTTGAGACTTGGACCTGCATGTTGACAACTATTCAATGAAAAACCACCCTCAGGGCTGGAAGAAGCATCAAAAACTATGCGAATCTTCGTAGTAGCTCTATCTTCTTTAACAATGGCATGATGAGGCATGTAATAAACTGTCGCATTATGATCTTCCAAACTTACTTCTTCTGCATGACCATTCTGGACGTATTCTAACAGTGCCACTTTATAACGTTCAAAAAACACAGGGTCCGTCTTAAGCTTCCAAAGTAGCTTACGCAATCTTTCTAATGCAACATCAAAATTATCAGACAGTTCCAACTTGTGTTGATTCCAAGGAATACGAACTTGATAACGGTCCTCTTGCAATGTGCTCGTTTCCTGAAAAAACTTGAGAACTTCCACCTGTTCTAACGTCTGTGGTGATCTGTCTTCCTTGGCCATGATGCCACTACTGTCAAGCTCCCACATTCGTGCTAAATTATTTTGCAAAGACGGATCCTCTTCCCTTGAAGTAGCTACACACATTGACAAGGAGTGTGGTGACAAAGGACCATACATCGGAGTGCTACCTTGCAACATCCAGCCAAAAACGCTTTGAGTAGACATGAGTGCTGAACTCAATTTCTTCATTTGGCCAGTCATTACTCGCCAATATTGATCAGCACCAATCAGAACGTCAACCGTTGCAATTTCCCCAGGTCCCATCTTCTGATTGTAACTGTATGTGCGGTTATCCCGTAGAAACCTCTCCACCAAACTGGTTTCCCAAATCTTGACACCGTGACAAATTTCCGGTACTTCTAAAGCTGACAACTTTAACTGCACTCCATTGCCGCCAATTAGACAAAAGGAAATCACTTTGCTTCTTTGCTGTTTTTTCATGCCTCCAAAGGAACGAATGAGTGTGTCTTCTTCCCCTTCTATAGTTAAGTGCAGTTGCTCCACCAGTCGAGAAGAGATAAATGATCTTTCAGATCCATTGTCCACTAAAATTACTATCTCTTTAGTCCCTCCAGAATGCTGGACCCAAACTCGTATCGTTTGCAAAATTGAAACCATCTTAGATCCACTACTTTTTGACAAGGATGTGGAAGCAATTAATGCAGACTGCGACGTATCGGATTTACTTCCTTTACCACTTGGCACCACCTTTTCCTTGACACCTCCAGAGACTGGTTCAAGGGGAACTCGACTGTGTATTGCAGGAAGGGCAGCTGAAGGAGAAGTGCGCTTCTGGCATAAAAGGGTATGATGCCTGCGAGAATTGCAGACTCGACAAATGATTCGCTGATCGCAGGAACTGGCAAAATGATTGGAATTCTTTAAACAACGGAAGCACCTACGAGAGGCCATTAGGGACGCACGACGTTCTTCTATGGTCACATACTTAGGGCAAGACGAGGATGTATGCGAATTAGATTCATTGCAAAATACGCAATAAGTTCTACGACTAGGCATATTAGTAGAGGCCTCATCCGTGGTAAGCAAAGCTGAAGCTGAAGCTCTTGAAATTTCCCTCTTGCGACCACTATCGACTGCAGAAGCTCCTTCCTTGAATTGTGAGGCACCATAGGTAAGTTCTATACCCTTCAGTTCGTCCTTAACAAATTCAACCATTAGTGACAAATCGTAAACAGCAGCTCCATTGTTCTTGCGATGCCATTCACGAATAACAGGGTTTGGCAAACACTTCAGCAAAATCGGGCACAGTAACGCTCCCATGCTAGACACATCTTGACCAAGTACTTCCAAAGACCTGATATGCTTCTGAAAATCTTCCACTAATCTTCGTAGCTCCACTGCATTGTCCATTCGAGTGACTTTCTTCAAATCCCACAATTGACGTATGTGTTCAGCAATTAATAATTGTGGGTCTCCATACTTTTCTTGAAGCAGCTTCCAAGCAGTATCATAATTAGCCTCTGTCAGTGATAAACCGGCAATAGTCAAACTTGCAGACTCCTTTAGCAGGCCCCTCAAATAATTAAACTTGTCAATTTTAGCCAAGTCGGTGTTTTGGTCAATTCCTGCAGAAAATTGGTCGGAAAATCTTTCCCAATCCGAAACTGTTCCATCGAACTTGGCAATCTGCAGCTTGGGCAATTTGGCAAACTTGGTTGTCCTGGCAGCACCGGTCAATGCAGCAGCAGGTTGCACCGCAGGTTTACTCTTCAAAAATCTGTTTGCTCGGATTTTAGCATCAATAATGATATCATTGAAAACATCATTGTTTGTCACTTCAGCAGCTACTTCACCGGCCGGACTAGCAACTTCCAATTGTTCATTTATTAACAATAGCGCTGCCTCCTTCACCTGAATCTTTTCAAGCAACGTTTCGACTAACAATCTGTCAGCATCAGCTATCGCCCGAGTTAATTCGTCAAACAACTTAGATAAAATAGGGCGTCGAGCCGCACGACTATTTTTTAACTGGGCTAAATCCATCTTTAAATTACGCAAGGAACATTAGCAGTCAAACCTTCAACCAAAACAAAGAAGCCTCCAACTAAACGAAAGAAATCACATTCGAGATTCGCCCTTCCCCTAATGGGAAAGGCAAATCGGATGCCGCACAAGCGACACTACCTCTAAGGGGGTAAGGCGAAAGGAATCTTAACGAACCACAACCCTCACCCACCTGCCGACAAAAGAACTTACGTGCGTCTTCCTTGGTTGTTCCCGGGTTTCGGCACCATGTCCAGAAATCGGCAAAGTGGGAGAGCAAAAGTATTAGACGGAAGAGCTAATTTAGGTTGGGGGTTGGGTGGGGGCTTACATGCTAGGCAGCCTTCTACATAAGTTGCCCTGCGAGGTGTAGCGATTATCTTGCTAGCTAATAAGGCAAGGCTACGTTATCCTCGGCCCTTACACTACTTACATCTAGGGTGGACTTAGGTTCGTGAGGGTAAGAGATTTACATGGCTTCTGAAAACAAGAGATTAGTAGCAAACAAGATAAACTTCACATCAAGAGAGAAGGCTTAAAAGTAACCCTAACCCAAAAGGCAGAAAAAGGGTTAAGTGAGGCTTAACCCTCCTGTTAAGTCACCCCCCCTGAAAGGAAGAAGGCAGGCCATTTAATGAGATGCTGCTGGATCGCTGCCAGCCGACGAAGTGATTTTATTTTAGCAGAAATTTAGCAGTACAATTCTAACAATACACAACTTTCACATCCACGTGAATCACGAGCAACTTCTAATCCAGCGACCTCTTACACAGCTAATCTTATTACCAAACTACATGACAAATTCCCACTGACAAACCTAAAACCCCAATAACAAGTTCACCTGAGATAAATTGCAGACGTATTAATAAAGGTCCATGCTACGTTACTTAGCAACAGTTTAAGTCGCCGCCTTAAGCCTGCTGCCGAACTTCGATTTAAGGTAAGGAATTGTTTCTAATTTTTATGGACAATTAGCTAAATTTACGGATTTCTAATCGTTTACAATGGCAAACTTATTATTAAGCAGTAGGATATCACTATAATTATCATTAACATCTAAATTAAACGTCGCAACCAAAACTTAAATGACGCGGTTTTTCCCATGCCTCACGCAAGATTTGCGACAGGGGTAGTGGTCTCGGGGTTTGTGGATGGAATGAGCAGCCAAGGAATTGTGTTAAGCATTAAGGTAGCTTGTAGGTAAAAGTAGAGCGTGAGGGATGACGCCCATATAAAGCTCTCGTAATCAAATCAAATCAGTACACACGTTTTTATTATTTGAGTTGGCTGTCCAATCAGAGACGATGCCGACAAGCCTAACAATGATTATAAAATGCTTTTGTACTTACGCGCGCGATCACGCCATTCCCGTTACACCCTCAGGCTGTAAACCAGGAATGGTGTGCAGTTCGAATTGGAAGCCTTCCCTTTATCTTGGTGTCATTGAATAATCACCTATCGGAACTAACATGGGGATGAATGGACTAGAAGTAGTTATCTAGTAACATATTTGCATTGTTATTGAGAGTCAAATTTTGCGTTGAAAGCCACTTTGCTAACTTTTCTGCACGAATTACATTTTGTCAGATGGGTCATTGCTCTCTATATTACCACAATTTAGCTTTTGTACCTCATTATCATTTTCCCCCAAGTATATACCTGAATTGTGCCCAGCTATGCTTCGGGACATAAGACACGTATGCTATGGCATCGCGCTACAATGGTTTACTGCTTCGACAGTTGAATTGCTGTTATGTTTGTTGCCTAACTTAGTGCAGCAACACTATCGTGTGTCTAGATAACACAATGCAACCTTAATTCAACGCTGCTGATTGTTAACTAAGTGTAGGTCAAAGGAAATTCATTTCCAAACGGTGAAACAACAAACCAACCACACCATGTTCTATTGTCAGACTTTCAATTCCAGCAATGTTGCATGGCTGCCAATAGCTTTTGTAATTTAACAGAAACCGGAGTTGAGAGTATTTCACGATGGTTAGAATTGTAATAGATAGGCCTTGGTGGCCGGGTGTAACCTACTTGATACTAATAGATGGGAAGCATGACTGCTAGGGGAAGAGACATTTATTCAGATTCAGTCAATATGTGATCGAGAAGGTAAGGACGTAAATTTCCGCCCCTGACGGCAGGTGCGAAACCAACAGGTCACAAAATACAAGAAACGGATTTCATTTTCGAGGGCTAATTACCCTCTTGGTCACAAATAAAAGACCAATCAACTTGGTTTCCTAACACAAACAAAGCTTCCGATTGTTTCCAAGGCACCATCTTGGAAGGTGATGCTGGCAGACCACTGATTTTTAACAACATTCATGACTTTTTCCCGATTTACAGAAATCGTATAAGACTCCAACATTAGTCTCATTTTTCGATAGGTTTGTGGTAGATGTGGTGTTTGCCAGTACAGCTAAGTACTGATGCACCACACTAATATACATATATTGTGTGGTGGAAACACCCCTTATATTGTGAGTGGCTTAATCCACCCCTTGTACGGTATCACGTGAGTAGTGGTGATTTGCGATATGAGGACAGACATACCCCTCCACCCCGAAAAAGCTGCTTCTCGCGCGCGATTTTTTGTCGATCTGGAGGAGGGGGGAAAGTGCTTTTTGCTACTTTTTTCCGTTTTGTCAATCTGGAGAAGGGGGAAAAGTGCTGGAGAAGAGGGTTTTGCGAGTGGGGATTTGCGATATGAAGACAGATCCCTCCACCCCCAGAAAAAAAACCGCTTTCCGCGCGCAGGATTTTAGCATAAATGGACCCTTAAAAATCGCTTCCCGTGCGCGATTTTTTTGTCGATCTGGAGAAGGGGGGAAAAGTGCTGGTTTTTTTTCCCATTTTCGTCGATCTGGAGGCCCGCGAGTGATATTTTGTCGATCTGGAGGAGGGTGGGGGAGTGAAATTTGGCACCTTTTTTCGTCAATCTGGAGGAGGGGTCTGTGACAGCATAAACAGATCCTCAAAAAAATTGCTTCCCGCGCGCGATTTTTTGTCGATCTGGAGGAGGGTGCTGGCTTTTTTCCCATTTTCATCAATCTAGAGGAGGTGCTGCCGCCTGCCACACTCAAAAAAAATCGCTTCCCGCGCTGGAATTTTGCAAAAATAGACCCTGAAAAAATCGCTCCAGCGTGCAGGATTTCGTCAATCTGGAGTAGGAGTGCATTTTGTTATCTTTTTGCATGCTGGAAGTGTGGCCATAGCCAAGATGGGTCGAGGTCATCCATGGGAAAAGTGCCCTTTGGTTACCAAAATTTGTCCTTTTGCTACCACAAAATGTCCTTTCGCTACATGAGTCCTTTGTCAACTCCGAGCGGGAAGTGACGTCATCCGAGGGGCTTTTGGGGCATTGTAAGCACACTAAAAAGCTTTCAAAGCGAAAAAATCACGAATTAGCAACATTTTGGGGGAACTGGAGGAGTCGTGCGAATGCTCTGTGAGCTTTCGCATTGTGATTACTTTAAAAAGCTCTCGAGTGCTGTAAAAATGACGAATTAGCAACATTTTGGGGGGTCCCAAAACTGGAGGGGTCATGCTTTTTGAGCTTTCACATTTTTTTTCTGCTTTCCGAGTTTTTAAAAAAAGGCAGCATCATGGATTCCTGTTCAATTATTCTCTCCGGTAAAGACTCTGATTTGAAAATTAATCTAAACACTCCTATTCATTTGGACTCTGAAAAAAATTACGAATTAGCTCTGCTTAATTTAGACACGTATAACTGTATTCATAACATCACCTCAAAAAATAACGAAATTCAATACACGACCGATGCTGGGGCTTCCTAGCACAAAGTGTTAGTCACCCCGGGGCTTACGAAATCGAAGATTTGACTAAATTTCTCAAGTCGGCGATAGATTCGAATGGGCACAGCAAGGCTACCATTACGATTCTCCCAAATCTAAACACTTTAAGAACCTACTTGATAATTACTGATCCAAACTACGGCTTGTCCTTTTCGGGCAATAAGAGTTTGGCTCCAGTTTTGGGGTTTGACTTGGGTAACTACGTGAGAAGTCGAGAAAGTCAAAATACAGTCAACATTATGAGCATCAACACAATTTTCGTACACGTGGATATCATCGGCAATTCGTATTTAACAACGAACTCAGCCCACTTTATATTCCTTTTATCTCAATTCACCACCCGGTTTCAAAATCATAGAGTCCCCGCATAATTTAATTTACCTCCCAGTTACTACAAAATTAATCAGAAATATAAGAGTTTGGCTCACTTCACAGACCAACGAGCCGTTGGATTTAAATGGTGAGACGATCACGGTGCTTCTTCATTTGAGATCTAAATTTAAAAAAAAAGGATAAAATGCTCGTGTTTGGAAAAAAAGGGAAAGGACCTTATTTTAACTCTAATAATAAAAAAAACAAACGGTTTGACACCTAGAAACAAAGCTTTCATCAAAGTCATAACAACACCCAGAAAATGAGTGTAGTAGAAGATTACTTAAAAATCAACGAACCTTTGGTGTATGATTCATCGGTCGAGTCTTACACCTACCACGAATACAATCCTATTGTTGGCACTAATCTCAACAATGTAAATTCGGAAATCCGCATACACGTAGAAAACCAAGATTTATTTCTGCATGTTGCTAACAGCTACCTCCTGATTAAAGGGAGGTTACTGAAGGACGATGACTCGGCTTACACGGACGCTGATGTAGCTAGTCTTATTAATAATGCTCCCATGTTCCTGTTTTCTAACATCAAATACCATCTCGGTGATAAACAAGTCGACGAGTTAAATTATCCTGGGTTCGGTACTTTGATGAAAGGACTGCTCACCTACGGCTCGGCGGAGCAACTGGCTTTGCTCGCCCAGTGCTGGGCGCTGGATAGTGCGGCTTCAGTCGCTGCCGAACTAATGGACAACTTGAGATACAAACAGCGGCACGCGTTCATCATCGTTGAAACAACTCCCAAGGGAAGCTTTACATTCGCCATCCCTCTGAAACACGTCATGGGATTTTTCGAAAATTACGTTAAGCTAGTCTACGGAACTAAACACGTGCTCACACTCATGCGAGCGAGTGATACGAACGCCATCTTCAAAGCAGCGGCAGCGGCCAATGGTAAAGTCGTTCTAAATAGTATCAGCTGGCTCGTTCCACATGTCACTGCCTCGGACGAGCAGAAACTTAAACTCTACAATCTCACTGACCAAGGAGCGACCGTGGATTTAGGATTTAGGCACTGGCATTACGATAGCTGCGTGCTCCCTCAAAATACAAGCTTCACTTGGTGCGTGCTGACTACTTCAGCTATTGAAAAACCTAGGTAGATAGTTTTAGCTTTTCAAACAAACAGGCAGAACTCTTTAGTCAAAAACCCCGGTGTGTTTGACCACTGCAGTCTGCAAGATGCTCACGTGACTTTAAATTCTGAAAGATATCCGTTTCTCGATTTAAATACTAATTTTGCTACTGGAGAGTACGTCGGCTTGTACAGAATGGCACGCCAATTTAGGCAGCTTTGCTACGACACCAACGACTTGAGTTTTGACTTACTTCAGTTCAAGAAAGCCTATCCTCTCGTGGTGTTGGATTGCTCCAAACAGTCTGAGAGGCTTCAATCTGGAATCGTGGACGTACAAGTCAAACTGAAGTTTAGAGCAGCAGTTCCAGCTAACACTACTTGTCACGCTCTCCTCATTGGAGATAGGAAAATGAATCTAAAGTTGGACAGAGGCAAAGTCGAAGTTGTTTATTAAATAATAATAATAATAAAAAAGATAATATGGCGCTCAAAACAAGATTGCGAAAACAGAAAGGCGGCTTTTTGCCATTAGCACTGTTAGGACCGATTTTAGCCGGGATTGAAGGATTAGCGGGTGGAACTACGGGGGTGGTATCCATTGTAAAAAAGGCACAAAACGATGCAAAAATTCTGGCTGAACTAGTGCGACATCACTAGCAAGTGGAAGGTTCTGGCTCGAAAAAAAAAAATTAAGCAAAAAAAGAAGCAAATAAAAATTGCCCCGTGGCAGAGGTCTTTACTTAAGACCACCCAAGGTTTAATCGACTTTAATAAACCTTTAACAAACTTTGATTTAAACGAATTGGCTAGAGTAATGAAAATTCCAAAATTCAGAGGTACTTTTAGTAAAGACATGCTTCCCTTAAAAATTTGGCCTACGGTGAAAATGGAATTGTAAACTTGGAAGATTTCCAAGATGGAGACGGAAGTCATTGGGTCGCCTATTCCACCGTTTTGGGAGAACCTTGTTATTTCGATAGTTTTGGCAACATGAGTCCTCCCCGGTCTGTGGTAAACTACTTGGGACCGGGAATAAAATACAATTACGAACGCGTACAAAACTTTGACCAGATTTGGTGCGGCCACTTTTGCTTATTTTTCCTAAGTGCCTTCTCTAAGTCTCGTAATTACGAAGCTGCCTTAGATAGGATGAGACGAGTCATCTATTGAAAGTTACATGCAAATCTAAGGGGAAATAAACGTCTTCTGGGTGAAACTCTTCGAATGCCTCTACCGCGATGAGCAAATTTTTTTCTATTACGTGAGGATTTTCTAACACGGTAACTGTCGAATGTTCGTCCTTTAGTTTCGTAATGTAAAGGGCTCTTGTACACCTTTGGGCATAAAAAATGATCGTTTTCGTTATACTGGAGCGTTAAGCAATACTTTTCAACAATGCCATTCTTTGGCATCAACAATGGAGAATTCTTTCCACCTTCAGTGATGTATGTTATTTACAACAATGAAAAAGTTTGCATTGTTGTTGGCTACCTGAACCTCGATACAGTGCGATCATTTTTTATGCCCAAAGGTGTACCTATTTTACAGTTAGCAACTAGTGCAACGCTCGGATCGCTGCAGTAGAAAATTGCTTTATGAATTAATCCTGGACTCGTACACACGAAGCTCGAGAGAGGACCGGAATTAACGAACCAATCGCTCTTTTTTTCGAAAGGGCTTTTCATGCTGAAACTGATCAGCATGAAACTGTTTTCATGCACAAATTTCTTCGTAGCTGCGTCACTCTGCAAAGTAGGTTCGCTTAGATTTCTAATCGGTTTGTTTGTGGCATTAAAGTATTCTTTCTGGTCATCTTGTAACAAGCAATTGCTGTTGATAAATCCCTTAGTAACAGCATCGTTCGGTATAGTAGGATCGCTTAAATTTCTAATCGGCTTGTGCGTCGCGTTGAAGTATACTTTTTTGTCATCTTGTAATAAACAATTCGTATCGACGTACACTTTTGATGCCACGTCAGCAGCATGCCGGGGAAAGCTATGTCCTTAATTTGCTTCTTCCTCGCGTAGAAATTCCCGTCAGCATCATCTACATACAACGTATTTTTTTCCATAGTAGAAATGGCGGAAGCCAACTCTTCGGAGAGAAAAGTAATGGCAGGAGGCAAGTCGGTTTTAAGTTTCTAAAACGTCTGTTGCCAGAGTACCGATCTGAGAATAATTTACCGCATCTTCAGGTTCGATAGCAGCTCCTACTTTAGTTACACGGTTGCTTTGCATGTTGTAGTTGTTTTCGGGGGTTAAAACGTATCCTAGTCCCGGCTGTCCTCTCGGACCGACTTCCATCACTTCACCCTCCCTCGTCATTTTCAATGGTTGTCCAAACTTTTTTTTTTTTTATAAATACGAGAAATTTTTTTAAATTAGGCTTATTTTTAAAAATTTTCATATATAATAAGAGGAAGAACCTCAAAATAAATAATTAACCTGAAAAATGTCTCAACCATCATGGCAAACGAATCTTTCCAATCTCTTGCAAAAAAAAACTTGCTGAAAGTTAAGAACGACAAAGGCACAAAGATTAACAACGGTGTAAAGTTTTCCTTGTCTCCTTCCATTCAGTTTCAAGATTTAAAGGGTCCGAGAACTCCTGTTTCGGACGAAAAGTCGAAATATAAAGGGTGGATTTCACCCAGCGACCCGGAAACTCAAAAACTGTTAAAGTCTAAAACGGTACATCTGTAAAAAACTAGACATCGAGTTTGATGAGGAAAAACCCGTGTCCTTGACTACGTTCAATTATCCCAATTCTATGCACGCGGCTTACCCCTGTTACCCCTCTTGCGAAAAGGTGAACGAAAGAGACAAACCGCTCTGTCTTAGAACTTGGGTGTACGAGAACAATCACAAAACTAGAGGGAAACTTAACAAAAATGTTATCGACAAACCCTGGTTTAACTTGCCATCTTACAACGTTTTAAATTTGACGGAAGGGAAAATTACCGCAGTATATGTCATTGATGATTCTCCCAGCAACGTGAAATTATGGTCCAACATAGACTATGGAGTAGCTCACACGGATGTTTCCAACGACAAATTTATGGATGAAGACTTTATGGGTTTGGTATCTCTGTAAAAAAATGTGTAAATAAAAAACGCTATGAAAATTAAAAACTATGACATTTTCGTACCTAAGAAAGAACCTAAAAATCATCCATTTCTACCTTCGAATATCAGATGTCTAACCATAGGACCCGCAAATTGCGGAAAAACTAACTTACTGTTTAATTTCATCTGTAACGAAAGATGGCTCGACTACGACCGGTGATTTATTTACAGCAAAACTTTATGTCAGTGAAAGTACAAAGCTTTGCAGTCTATATTTGGTGAAATTGACGAAAATATAGGACAGAATGTCGCTTTTTTTCACGATTCTCAAATTGATTTAATTCCACCCGAAGAACTGGACCCTAATTATCGAAACCTGATTGTTTTTGATGATTGCCTTTTGGACAAGCAAAAAAACATCGAACGTTACTTCGCTCAAGGGCGTCAATCAAAAGCCGATGTTTTTTATTGCAGTCAGTCCTACACGAGAATTCCTAAACAAGTAGTTAGAGACAATGCAAATTTATTAATTCTTTTTCCGGTAGATGAGTTAAATTTGAAACACATTTACGAAAATCACGTTGCCCCTGACATGGAATTTTCAGACTTTAAAACGTTGTGTCAAAATTGTTGGAAAAAGCCTTATGGGTTTTTATCGATTAACAAAACGTTAAACAAGGGGAGATATAAATGTTCATTTTTGCCTATTAAATGAAAGAATGGAAACAAAACGAGAAATCGCAAAACTCAAAAGATGTTTAACTAAAAAGTTTTTAAATCAACGTTCGGGGGAGAGAGAACAAGAAGAATCGCTGCAAGAATTGTTTAAACCGGTAGTAAGCACCCTGAAACCGAGACCGGTCCTCGGTGCAGCCACGCAAACTACGCCAATTAAAAACACTTTAGCCACGCAAACTACACCGATTAAAATTTACATAGAAGAAGGTAGCGATGAAGAAGAAAGTTACGAAGATGACTACGAATCACTGGCTCTCTCACCCTCCCCTGCACCTCGTCAGAAAACATCTCTCGATTACAGCCTCGCCCAATATTCAAGTCCGGCTGTAACTCCTATAATGCGAATTCCACCGCACTCCAAAACTGAATATGCGACAACGAGCACCGGCCCAAAACTCACCCCTACATATTCCGCAGTGCAAGCTAGACGCATTTCTACCCTACCTGAGCTTACTAATATCACAACGCTAAGGTCCCTCGATAGTTTGCTCAAAATATTGGAGACACTGCCAAATATATCTTAATAAAATTTTTCGAAAATTCCCTAGACACTGACCCAGTATTCGGATTACAGTATGATAAGAAAAAAGGTGAGCTGACCTTCGGTAATAAAGTCATTAAAATCTTTGAGAATGATATAGTGGTCGAGGGGGAGCAATACGAGGGAAGACGCGGGCTTTGGAATTTGCTAGTTTTCAAAAATTTGAAAGAAACTACCCTCGCGCCGGAAGTTAAAGCAGCTTACGCGGCCATGTTAAAAAATACTAATGCTATTTATCAGAACAACGACCCAAAAACTAATAAACCCCTTCCTAATTGTAGCGCGAAGCACAGGACTATTATCGCTACGATTTGGGAAGACATGAAGAAAACAGGGACGGGTATGGTTAAAAAAAAGCGAGTAGTAGAGTTGATTATAAATATTATGATAATCCTAATGATTTGATTAATCGATTGAGACTTTTGTATAAATCTGCTTTGGCCGGCCACGACGGACATAGAAATGAGATGGTCGAAATTTTATCAGAAATGCAGCAAAGACAAATCATAACTGCTCGGGAAAAAAGGGTGGCTTATCAAAATTTAGGCTTAGGTTAAAAAAATTGTATATAAAACAACGAACCATGGAATCAAAAAATATCAAGATGAGGTACTGCATCAAATGTAAACGTCAAACTTCTAATGGCCCCGAGCCGTCCGTTATCATCACCGCAAAAAAATAACAGGGAGATGCAGGTTGTATTTTGCGAGGTGTGCGGGACGAAAAGAGCTTCCTTTATCAAGTCTGGGAATGGAATGTAAACAAACTCATAGATAAGTTACCTCTCGAAATGCATTTGCCGGGCTACCAATACTGCGGTCCAGGAACTAAACTTGAAAAAAGATTGGCTCGAGGAGACCCCGGAATTAATAAACTAGATGAAGCGTGCAAAGAACACGACATCGCTTACTCCGAGAGCTCGGACTTAAAGGATCGGCACGCCGCCGATGAAGTCCTAATTTCCAAAGCTCAAAGAGTGAGAGAGGATCCTTCTCTGGCATGGAGAGAAAAATTAGCCGCTGCCATCGTTAAGAAAATCATGAAAACAAAACTCAGGTTCGGAATGGGAAATAAAAAAAATGGATCAACTCGTAAAAGAACTTCACAAACCAACCCAAAAAAATTTTCCGAGACAGAAAGTGATTGTACTGAGCCTAAACAATCTATGGCAGGCTGACTTGGTCGAAATGATACCGTACGCTAATCTAAATAAAGGGTTTAACTACTTACTAACCTGCATTAATGTCATGTCCAAGTTTGCTTAGGCCATTCCCATTAAATCTAAATATGGCGTAGATGTTACCGAAGCTTTCAGGAAAATACTCGCGGGAGTGACACCCCCTAACAATTTACAAGTCGATTTAGGTAGCGAGTTGTACAACAGAGACTTCAAAGCCCTACTTAAGCGTCATAACATCAACATGTACTCTACATACTCTGAGAAGAAAGCGAGTGTGGTAGAACGTTTCAACAGAACCCTAAAAACTCGAATGTGGAAAAGATTCACTAGGCAGAGGACTTACGAGTGGACGCACATTATCGACGAGTTAGTTTCCAATTACAATGACACTGTTCATTCTGCCATAAAACTTAAACCGTGGGAAGTAACCAAACGTCACGAACCGTTGTTGAGACAAACTAGTACTAAACGGTTGTTGAACAAACCCAAATTTGCCCTAAGAAATAAAGTCAGGATTTCTAAAGTTAAGAAAATTTTCGATAAGGGGCATTTGCATAATTTTACTAACGAAGTTTTCACGGTCCGCAAAGTGCAAAAAACTCAGCCAGTTACTTATCCTCTAAGAGACGAGTCGGGTGAACCGGTGTTCAGAGGTTTTTACGAACCGGAACTTCAAAAAACTCTAGTTCCCAATTTGTTTTTAGTGGAACATGTATTGCGTAAGAAGAAAGGAAAAGATGGACATATGCTTTACTTCGTTAAACGGAAGGGCTATGTCTCCAAGTACAACAGCTGGACGGACAACATTAGCAATCTTAAATAACTATCTTCTTCCTCTTTTCCATGTAAAAATATTTCGATGCAATAAACATTTAAAAAAAAATTAATTTTCTTCCCTTTCCTTCCTCAGTTTTTTTTCTTCCATTCCTCAACTTTTTTTTCCTTAATAATAAAAAGAGATAAATATTTTACAGTCTCACAATGGATAAGAAAACTTTCACGTGTGTGTACTGCACTAGCATTTTCCGTCACAAGCCCAGCTGTGGGAACATCTACGGTTCCATCACCCATTTGATGCGGAAGAATGTACTTGCTTCCACGACAAGCTACCTGACTTTCTCAAGAGTCAGTCACCCCATCTCGAGATAAAGGATTGGGTCACCGGCAATACGAGATGCCCCTAGTGGGAGAATGTGTCATCGGCGATCCACTTCAATTCCTGCTAGCTATACGTGTGGCACTGCAAGCGATGCTAAAAGTTTGTTTACGGCAACTTGTAAACTGCAAAGCCCAGATCAGCTTGGGCATAGAGTTTGCTAGGGATGGAGCATTCATTCAAGCGGTATTCTGGTCAAGATATTCTGAAATACACAATCCCAATGACATTCCAGCTCTGCTGGATGAGGCCTTTGAAAAAATCCAAGAATCCATCGATGCTTTCGCCGAGCGGGACAGCGGCTGGGTTATATCTCGCATCCATAATCTATTAATCAGAGTGTCGAGGTATAAGCCACTGCGAGCATCGTCGTACATCCCTCTTCCAAAAGCGCTCGCTGGCAAGAAGAATGCAATAGTGAACGTCCAAAATGTAGATGATCACAAATGCTTTCTGTATTCCGTACTGGCCACGGGTTTGCAATTGGACACCGTCGACCCGGAAGATTACCAAGAGTTTGAGAATATGCTTGATACTTCCGTGCTGTCCTACCCTACTAACATCGTCCAAATCGACAAGTTTGAAAAGGAGAACGATCTTTCGATCAATATCATCGGTTATAGCCACGAAAAGGAGTTACACCCGCTTCGCGTCTCTAAAAACTTGGACGGACTTCCAATTGACCTTCTCTATCTGTATGACGACGACGATGATTCGGAAACCTTAAACACTCATTACTGCGACATTAGTTACTGATATAGCTGCTTTTCTACTTTATCGAGGTTCGGGCTCCCACGCAAAATTCTATTGTTGGAATTGTTTCGCCGGTTTCGGAGGAGAATGGATGCTCCTAGCCCATCAGAAAGAATGCATCAAAATTAACCCCATTCAAGCTCTTAGATTCAAGAAGCTAGGAGAAAACTCTCTTGCATTCAAGCACTTTAGCCGTCAAAATCCCTTCCCTCACATCATATACGCCGATTTTGAATGCCTCCTTCGCCCCGTTCAAACCGCTCAACCTGATGCTTCTACTAGTTCAACCACCGAAATCCATCAACACCTTCCTTGAAGTTTCGGCTACGTCTTGGTGGGGCACGACGGGGAGATTATACGCCACAAGTACAACTTGGGAGAAGATGCGGTCGATGTATTTTATAAATGTATGGAAGAAGAAGCTCGATATTACGCGAGAATGCTGAAAAATGCAAAACACCCTCCACCTCACCCCGTCTGAAGAGACCGATTTCAAGAATGCTCCTGTTTGTCATTATTGTGAGATTGCCTTCAAAAAGTGCTACCAGAAAGCAAATATTGACGGGGAAGTACGGCTCGTCGACAATAAGGTGAGGGATCATTGCCACATCAGCGGGAAATACAGAGCAGCTGCTCATCCAAACTGTAACCTAACCACTCGAGAAAGAAAAACCATTCCCGTCGTGTTCCATGGCCAGGAAGGGTACGACATGCACCTTCTCGTACCCGCAGTCCACAAGTTTCCAGGAAAAGTGGATGTTATCGCTCGCAACACCGAGAGGTTTCAGACCATAACAATTAAGGATGACGTCAGCAAGATAAACCTTCGCTTTATAGATAGCGTCAACTTCTTAAACGCTTCTCTGGATACTCTGGTAAAGAACCGCAGGAACGACAATAGCAGCTTCCCCATCCTCGAGGCAGCGTTAGACTCTGGATTAAAATCAACATGGTTTATGGAGGAAACCACCCAGGAAAGGGCGCTGAACCTTTTAACGCAGAAGGGCATTTACCCGTACGAATACGTAAGTGACATGTCTGTTTTCGACGAAGAAGAACTGCCTTCGAGACACTCGTTCTACTCCCAGTTGAAAGACGGGATGTTGGCAGGAGACGAGTACGTGCGGGCGCTTAACCTCTGGCTGAGAATGAAATCGAAGGTATTCCGAACCTACCACGAGATATACCAAATAACGGACGTTTTCCTGCTCGCCAACGTCTTTCAAGACTTCCGAAAATTATGCCTCGAAAACAACAACCTGGACCCATGTTATTACATCTCCACTCCAGGATTCAGCTGGGCAGCTCTCCTTAGGATGCAGGAGCCCGAATTGGAGCTATTCACGCACGCCGGGAAACACAATCTTATATCTTCCGGCACCAGAGTAGGAGTTTTGTTCGTCGCAAAGAGGCGTTCGAAAGCCAATAACAAGTACCTTCCTCTTTACGTCCCTAGCAAACCCTCCCTATACATAATGGACTGGGATATGAACAACCTCTACGGTTTGGCCCCTACCTAACCAGGGAGGAGATCAGAACTTTGGACGTAGACACCGTACCGGATGATGCCGACATGGGGTATATACTTGAAGTCGACCTCGAGTACCCCAAAGAGTTGCACAACGTGCACAATGATTATCCACTAGCTCCAGAGAAGATCGATATTGGAAAGGAGCTGATTTCCCCTTTTTCTCTGAATCTGGCGGAAGATTTGAACCACAAGATCAAGTCGTCTTCCAACACCAATCTCGTCCCGAACCTTTTACACAAGAAGAGGTACATCCTTCACTACAGGAACTTGAAATTCTACCGCCGGCACGGACTAGTACTTCGACGTATCAGAAGTCTTAGCTTTTAATCAAAAACCATGGATGAAATCCTACATCGAGTTCAACACCGCAAAAAGACAAGAAGCGACCGCTCCTTTCGCCAAAGACTACTTCAAATTGCTGAATAATTCGGTGTTTGGAAAAACCATGGAGAATAAGCAAAGTCGCCTCGACGTGAAGCTGTGTACCGATGAGAAAATGGCGCTGAAATACACCTCCCAACCGCACGCCGAATCCTTCAAGATCCTTAACAAAAACCTGGTGCAACTCAACCGCCGCGTTCGTAGCGCGCCCTGCGATCTTCCGACCAACTCTGGATTTACCATACTGGAACTCTCCAAACTCTTCATGTTTGAATTCCATTACGAGTACATTCGGCCAAAGTACGAAGACCGCGCCAAACTCCTTTTCACGGACACGGACGGCCTCTGCTACGAAATCGAAACGGAGGACATTTACCGAGACATGCTCGCTGGCAAAGACCGTTTCGACACGAGCAACTACCCGTCGAATCATCCCCTCTTCTCAAGCACGAACAAACAAGTATGGGGGAAAATGAAAGACGAAATGGGCGGCGTCCCCATCTTAGAGTTCAGAGAATATCAAGAAGGCCAAGGGCATCCAAAGCTCGTTCGTGAAGAAAACATTTAAGCTTCGACTACTACGAAGCGGCCCTAAACTCCGAAGCACCTCCACAGAAGGGAAGTGGGCCAAGATTTCCAGCGTCGGGCACGAACTGAATACTGTCAGAATATCGAAATCCCTCCTCTCACCGTACAATGACAAGAGGTATATCCTGGATAACGGCGAAGATACTCTTGTCATCAGTCACTACAACACCGGCGCTTGGGACGAATACGCGGACGATTTCGACTCAGACGTGGACGTATGAGCGTCGAGGAGGGAGAGGAAAAATTGTCCCTCCAGTTAGAAGCACAAATACTGACCGAAGCAAAAATAGCCGAGGAGAACGAGAAGGCCGTTCGCAGGTTTGCCATATTGGAGAACTGCCGGAAAAAGTTGGAGGAGTTTGAGGCATGAAAGAAGGAGATTAGAAAGAAAGATGCTATCAGCAAGAAAAAAACTCGCGCGCTAGAAACAGGCTCGGAGAGAAGCTAGGTTGAAGAAAGATGCTACTAGTAAGAGTAAATGTCGCACGCAGGAAACTGAAGCGCAGACAGAAGATAGGTTAAAGAAAATGGCCGCTAGAAAAAGAAAAGCTCAAGCTCAAGAAACGGAGGAGCAAAAAAAATTAGACTGGAAAAAAGACAAGCTCGTGAGACCAGATTATGATAATCTTTGAGCCACGTGGATTAGGCCTACCATGTAAAAAAAAAAACCTCCTGGGTGGTGTGAAAAAAGCATCAGATTTTGAGATATTGTTAATTCGAGAGTTCTCACAATGCGAAAGTATCCCCGACTAATATTGCTTATTCATCATTTTCAAGCCTCGAAGCATTTTAAAGTTATCACAATGAGAAATCTAAAAGAGGACTTGCACCACCCCTCCAGTTTTGGGACCCCCAAAATGTTGCTCATTCGTCATTTTCAGGCTTTAAAGCGTTTTAGAGTTACCACAATGTGAAAGCTCAAAAAGCATGACCCCTCCGGAACCCTAAAAATGTTGCTCATTTGTCATTTTCACGCTTTAACACGTTTTAGAGTTACCACAATGTGAAAGTTCAAAAAGCATCTCCCTTCCCCAAAATGTTGCTAATTCGTCATTTTTACAGCACTCGAGAGTTTTTTTAAAGTAAACACAATGCGAAAGCTCACAGAGCATTCGCACGAACCCTCCAGTTCCCCCAAAATGCTGCTAATTCGTGATTTTATCGCTTTGAAAGCTTTTTAGAGTTCTTACAATGCCCCAAAAGCCCCTCGGATGACGTCACTTCCCGCTCGGAGTTGACAAAGGACTCATGTAGCGAAAGGACATTTTTTGGTAGCAAAAGGACAAATTTTGATAACCGAAGGGCACTTTTCCCATGGATGACCTCGACCTATCTTGGCTATGACCACACTTCCAGAATACAAAAAAAAACAAAAAGCACTCCTCCTCCAGATTGACGAAATCATGCACGCTGGAGCGATTTTTTTTAGGGTCTATTTTTGCAAAATTCCCGCGTGGGAAGCGATTTTTTTTTTAGTGTGGCAGGAGGCAGCACCTCCTCTAGATTGATGAAAAGGGAAAAAAGCCAGCATCCTCCTCCAGATCGAAAAAAATCGCACGCGAAAAGCGATTTTTTTTAAAGGATCCATTTAGGCACACAACCCCTCCTCCAGATCGATGAAGACGGGAAAAAAGACAGCACCCTCCTCCAGATCTACAAAAAATCGCGCGTGGGAAGCAATTTTTTTGAGGGTCTATTTATGCAATCACAGACCGCTCCTCCAGATTGACGAAAAAAGGTGCCAAATTTCACTCCCCACCCTCCTCCAGATCGACAAAAAATCGCGCGTGGGCCTCCAGATCAACGAAAATGGGAAAAAAAACCAGCACTTTTCCCCCCTTCTCCAGATCGACAAAAAAATCGCGCGCGGGAAGCGATTTTTTAAGGGTCCATTTATGTTAAAATCCCGCGCGTGGAAAGCGGGTTTTTTTACGGGGGGTGGAGGGATCTGTCCTCATATCGCAAATCCCCACTCGCAAAACCCTCTTCTCCAGCACTTTCCCCCTTCTCCAGATCGACAAAACGGAAAAAAGTAGCAAAAAGCACTTTCCCCCTCCTCCAGATCAACAAAAAATCGCGCGTGGGAAGTGGGTTTTTCGGGGTGGAGGGGTAAGTCTGTCCTCATATCGCAAATCACCAGTACTCACGTGTACTCGTTACACGTGATGCATACTAGTTGATAAAAGAACAGCGCTCACTAATTGAGACTTGCTGCTGAACATGTTAAGAACCTACCGTGTGGGTAATCTATTGTGCATAGTTTCCCATATGTCACAATTCGGCGACAAGGATGTGAGATATAGCCTTATGGGGAACTTGGCTGGGAACATTTTGAATTAAGCGTTTCTTGCCTTTTATCGTCAAGTCCATAAGGCTTAATCTGACATCTGTTTAGAATTTGCTCCAAACAGCAGGGAGTGGACAGTTCAACAGCGTTAGAAAACGGGGGTTTATTTCCACACTATTTTTGTCAGCCTAGATAGATGCTTGTGATTGACCTTTCCACCGGTGTCGTTGGATTTGGATAAAGGCAGGATTTTATTAACTAGGCTAGGTTAATGCAAGGTATTGGTTTTCAAAAAGTTTCCCACGAGTTTGAAGCACGCGTCGTCGTGACCTTAGGCATCCACCAGAGGTTCAGTGAAAACGGGCGTGTGGGTATGTTCAAAAATTGCATTGGTAGTTTATAGTGTAAAAATATTCAAATATTTTGCAAATGTAAGGTGTTATTAACGTCGCAGTGCAATTTAAGAAGGTTTACGCGTTGCAAAAACGACAGGTTTAAATAGGTCGTTTAGGTGTGAGGCAACGTGCATAATCTTTTTTGGTTTTGTCAGTAGCCAAATTTAAATGCTTAAAAACGTTTAATGTGTAGCGTTTGTGCATTAATGAATAGCGTTTGTTAGAAATGTAGTGTAGTGCAAGCATTAAACCGAGTACATTCAGGAATTATTGAATTAATGCTGAAAAAGGTTTAATGTGTAGCCTACGTGAAATTCTCGTAATTCCAGAAATTATTAATGTTGGGTAAGATTTAATGTGTAGCCTTGGTTAAACCCATTGTGAATTTATCGGCATACTTGTGATAAAAGGTGCGTTAAAAAAGGTGTTAGAATTTTTTGTTGCCGAGAAATTTCAGTTAAAGGCGAATACATGACCTGTATAATATCCTTCTACTTTAGAACGTAAATGCCATCAAACTAGCATCCTTACTAAGGTTAACATTTAATTGTTCATATTAGATAAAGTGGATATAGATTTGTTTAGTAGGTTGGTACAGTGTGATCTATGCAGTATTTTAGTAGCCTATCATGTTGAGGAACTAAGAGGAAAGATTTTTAATTAATGCTTCTCCGTACTGGTAGTGCAAATTTTTAAACCAACCACAGTTTACATGGATAGCGAGGCTCAATTGTTTTACTATGTGTTATCGCTAGAGATTGAACGGTACATCTAAAATTGTACAGTAGTGTACACAAGCTGAAATAGAAAAAAAATTATTAGTAAGGGTCAAAATTCTTTATTAAATTTTGCAGTAAATTTAAACACTTCTTTTGTCTATGAGTGACGAACCAAGTGGGTGCAAAGAATTACGGCAACCCTCTGAACAATTGAATAGAGAATTAAGTTTTTCTAGTTCTAGTCAGGGTAACACATCGTTTAAAAGTCTAATTAATTCTCCAGGGAGCTAGGAAACAGTTGACGATAGCATTAGTGACGTGAGTGAAACATTTATGGGTGACGAAGCTGATAACGCCACCAACATGCCTCCTGTACTTTCACAGAAGAAAATAGAGGAGTTGACAGCTCAGTGGAGTCCTGGAAAGTAAATTTCGAAAGAGTCAAATTAGATTTTTTAGCGTACGATGTGCCTGATGGTAAGAAAGTGCCTATTTTGCCTACGAGCATAGGATCTAAAACGTATGGTTTGCTCCGAAATTTATGTGCACCTAATACACCGTCAACTACAACTTTAGTTGAAATAGATAAGTTATTGAGTGAGAATCTATGTCCATCACCAAATTTTGTTTGTGAGAGTGTGAAATTTCAGCGGAAAGACCAACATGCAGGCAAATCATTTTCGAGCTATATTACTGAACTTAAAAAATTAACGTTAAGCTGTAAATACACAGTAGCTAATGGAACAAAATTAGAAATTATGCTGAGAGACAGGTTCATTTCGGCTTGCATGACTCTCAGACATTAAAATTAATTTTCGCTAAAGATCCTCATACGCTTACATTTGATTCGGTTTGTACGTTCGCGTTAAAGCAGGAACTCGCTGAAAAAAATGTAAGTAAATTTCAGGCCTCTTCCACTCACCAACTGAATCAATGTCTGAAAGTTTCTACAAATGGTGCTAGAAATCTTAACTGTTTTTGTTGTGGTTTCGATTCCCATTTAAAAAGGGCCTGTAAAATATCGGAGGCACACGTGCTCGTCCTGCGGGTTCAAGAGGCATCTGGGCAGATTTGCTGTTCAAAAAACGGGAAACTTGAGCTCAGCACGCAAGCCGAGTAAGCCAAAATTAGCAAACGCGAAGCAACGTGTTAAGAACCACAAATTTGGAAGGAAAAAAGAAAACGCATTTAGTGGAAGAATTAGGGTCTGCTGATTGATATGTTACAGATTGTGAAAGTGTCGAGAGCCCTGAATCCGATCAGGAAGAATTTGAAGTTCTTACGATAGTCAAAACAAAACATTCCCCATGCAACGACGCAGCGTAGTTCCTCGCAGTTGTTTCTTCAGCGTTCAGTGTGGACGAGACTGTCACTAATGTTTCCAAGCATTGAGCGAAATGTTTCTAAAGCGCAACACCGTCAATTAAAGTTCACACGTAACCAAAGCGAACTGGCCTTCGAAATAGGCAATAGCGTTTATGCAACTGACTCACATCTCACAGCTAAACATGCGTGGATTGCTGGAGTTGTGATTGGCAAACACGGTGGAAATTCTATCTATTTCGTTGGTATGAACGAGTCTTGCCACGTCGTCGTGATGATGCGAGTTCCATTCCGTCAACAAATGTTGTTGCCGTTACGTCATTGCCAGGAATCGTTTCCAATGGTGTTGCAATGTCTCCTGCGTTTTGGGGTATTGCTAACAAAAGTCCTCTTTCGATTGCTAATAAAAGTTCTGTTTAGTGTGGTTTCACGACATGTGATGATTTCCCGCCTTTGATATCTCCGTGTCCATTTTCGGTGGGTAAACGTTCAACACAGTTAGTCCCCTCTGGTGCGATGCCCATACTTTGCCCAGTGGTTTCAGTTTCGGCTTCGGTGTCGGAACCAAACGTCCAAACATCAGTGCGCCGAAGTCGTCGGACTCGTTATGCTCCAGACAAACTGGACTTGTAGTAAAGCCTAGTTTCGTGGGGTTGGGTGTGGTTGATAGCAATTTTTTTTTATGGTTTTGCTGTGCATGCCTGGTTTGTGTGAGGGGAGGGTTTTTTGTGTGTTAATTATTACTAATGTGTGTTGATTTATTAATTAATTTAGATTGTTTAGTTTAAGTGCATGCAAGTGCAATTGAAATAAAGCATATTGAATTGAAAGTGTGTTTTGAAGCCATTGGTGTATATGTTTTAAATTATCAATTATACTTGTTGGTTTATTATTGTTAGAGTAGATATATTTAATAGGTATAGGCTAACTAATAATTGAAATAGTATTATTATATGTGTACTTGTTTCATATGGGGGAGATTGTGGTGTTTGCCAGTACAGCTAAGTACTGGCGCACCAGTGAGATATATATATATTATATATATTGTGCGGTGGAAACACCTCTTATGTTGTGATTGGCTCAGTCCGCCCCTTGTTCTAATTTGTTCAATGTAAACGTTCCGGTCACCCAAGACACTCAGCGAAGAGCACCGAGAGACGGCCGGCGGGATGGCTCCGGGACCGGCGGTGAGACTGCACAAGGTGGACCGCCGGTCTGGCACTGAGATCCAACTACGAGCTTTTTAACCGCAACAACTTTAATATACACTATTGGAATGAGTACACTTTAAATCCTTTAACGAGGATCTATTGGAGGGCAAGTCTGCTGGCACCAGACTTGCCCTCCAATAGATCCTCGTTAAAGGATTTAAAGTGTACTCATTCCAATAATGAGGCCTCGGAAGAGTCTCGTATTGTTATTTTCATAACTACCTTCCCGTGCCGGGAGTGGGTAATTTGCGTGCCTGCTGCCTTCCTTGGATGTGGTAGCCGTTTCTCAGGCTCCCTCTCCGAAATCGAACCCTGATTCCCCGTTACCCGTAAAAACCATGGTAGGTGCATAACCTACCATCGACAGTTGATAAGGCAGACATTTGAAAGATGCGTCGCTGGTGCTAAGACCGTGCGATCGGTTCCAAGTTATACAGAGTCACCAAATGGGAACGGACCCATGCGGATCCATATTGGTCTTGTTCTAAAAAAAGCGCTCGTCCCCGAAGGTCGGACCTGGTTGGCATGTATTAGCTCTAGAATTACCACAGTTATCCAAGTAGGATGGTACGATCTAAGGAACCATAACTGATTTAATGAGCCATTCGCGGTTTCACCTTAATACGGCATGCACTTGGACATGCATGGCTTAATATTTGAGACAAGTAAATGACTACTGGCAGGATCAACCAGGTAACAACCACCAACGGCCTCCTTCAGAAGCACGAGAACAAGCTTTCTCGCCGGCAGCCCACGTATCCCGCAACCATCCGGAGAAGGAGAGCAGGACACACAGACCACGAAGCATGTTGGCAAGCCTTTGGCCGCATTCAAGGGCACGTTTTTCCACTACTCAAACGACACCATCTGAAGCGAAACAAAGCCTCACATTTCAGCCATAGCTCATATATTCCAAGTCCAAGACACAAAGGCATGAAAGCAAGCAAGTTAGGATCGTCCACTTATTCAAGCTCGAACACGGCATAATATGCTACCTATGCGTACCCGTCCATAGCCCGAAGATCGACGGAGCAACCTTACGGTAGGGCCAAGCCAGACCAAACGCCTTCAGCCGCACATCACCAGTCTCTTTCACCTACAGCCAACACATCCCGGACTCAAAAACGCCCAGCTGTCACTTAATAAGCTCAACCCGGGGCACGGACACGTGGAACAAGCAAGTTAGGATCGTCCGCATACTCCAGCTTGAACGTGACTCAACATGCTACCCTTGCGTACCCGTCCATAGCCCGAAGACCGATGGAGCAAGCTTACGGAAGGGCCAGGCCGCTAACCTAATCACAACCACGGAGTCCTCTCGGACCAGGAAACACTTTGAATCGTCCACTGTAGCGCGTGTGCGGCCCCGGACATCTAAGGGCATCACAGACCTGTACTGGCTCTCTTTCATGCGACTCTAACGCCACAAATCCCTCTAAGAAGTCCACTATAGTCTACTTGGCTACTACCGAGTCTAGTTAAAGGCGAGAGTCACACCAGTTTCGTGTGGATTAACCACCAGTTCACGCCAGTGGCTGTACGGCCATGCACCAAAACCCACTGAATCAAGAAAGAGCTCTCAGGCTGTCAATCGTTCCAGTGTTCGGGCCGGGTGAGTTTTCCCGTGTTGAGTCGAATTAAGCCGCAGGCTCCCCTCCTTGTGGTACCCTTCTATCAATTCCTTTAAGTTTTAGCTTTGCAACCATACTTCCCCCGGAACCCAAAGACTTTGGTTTCCCGGAAGCTGCCCACTAACTCTTAGGAGTAACCCGGCGGATTGCTGGTCGGCATCGTTTATGGTTAGTACTAGGGCGGTATCTGATCGCCTTCGATCCTCTAACTTTCGTTCTTGAATAATGAAAATATTCTTGGCAAACGCTTTCGCTTCAGTACATCCCACGGCGGTCTAAGAATTTCACCTCTCGCGCCGTGGTACGAATGTGCCCGCCTGCCCCTATTAATCATTACCTCGGGTCCCGAAAACCAACAAAATTCCGTCCTTGGCTACGCGGGCGTGGACTCGCCTGCTTGGAGCAATCTAATTTGTTTAAAGTAAAATCGTCACCAGCCTGCCATGCCAGTTGCTGCCACAGCAGTCTGATTGTGAGGCTACGAGGACGGCAATTGTAACCGAAGGTGACCAGCCACCTCGAAGCTAAGATCCAACTACGAGCTTTTTAACCGCAACAATTCTAACATACACTATTGAAGCTGGAATTATCGCAGCTGCTAGCACCAGTCTTGCCCTCCAATATTTCTTCGACGTATTTATGGTCGGTATCACACCAGCAAAGAGATAGGCCAGCCAGTACTGACTTGCATATGTAGAAAGAAATGAAAATGAAAATAAGAAATGAATGTCCTATTTACAAAACGAACGCACTTTTTGACAGTGGCTTAAATGAGTATTTTCGGGTGGGGGGATAGCAAATTTAGCCCCACCCTGCCCTCTTTGCACCCAGCTAAAGAAAACGCATGACCAATTCACTTTTATTGTACGATTATTTTCCTTGAAAATTTGGCACCAACAAAACAGTTTTAAAGACAATAGCGAATCCATTTTATAGGATTTTTACGCCTCCCTAGCTCTTTTGGGGGTAGATGCTTGCCCTATCTTCGCCTCCTCCCCTCAGTTATTTCTGCTACTAATTTTTACCATCTAAAGAGTTTTCAAACCCAGTTAAGAATTCAGCCATTTTCTGTTCCGATACCCTCTCCCCGGCTCCATGAACCTAGAATTTTCTCAAGTATTAGCTGACCCCAGCGTAACATACGACATTCTAGCAAACAGCCACCTAGTCGCCCC
>JAHWFP010166325.1:116988-135616 GCA_023313725.1 Lithobius niger
AAAAAAAAAAAAACCATTACCTCTTGTATGCTCGTATTGTTGCGGAACCATCATCTAACGTGCATCCCTTTATTCTTACGCAATCCACGGCAACGTTAATGTTTCTTTATTTTGTCCTTCGTTACAGTTCATGTTTTAGTTCGTCCAGGCTTTTACAATAAATCTAAGGACCAGTCTTGATTGTTCAAGCCATTGTTGCTTAAAATCTTTGGTTGCAACTGGGAAAAGAAACGAAATTTAAATTCGCCGGTGGCAAATTTCAAAACCCTCCCACGCATTTGTGGGATCACCAAGCATCCACTTGGCGGCGACACACTAGCGTGTGTCTAGATAATAATTCTGGCTTCCGGCTGAGCTGATAAGAACAGAGCAAAAGGCCGTACAATCAGTATAATAGCTTCTCATTGTTTTCGTGCACGTGCTAAGGATTGAAAACTATCACCCAAACTGCTGATTGTTGATGGGTAAAATGAAAGAATCCATGTTTCAGCTAAATGCGTATCTAGACACACGCTAGTGTGTCGCCGCCAAGTAACAGTAGATTATCCCGTTGTAGACATCCGATTGTTAAAAATTGATTGTTAATGATAAAAAGGCGGCTCACTAGCTGACATGTGTCTGTTAACTGTAAGCAATTGAAAGCATATTTTGGCATGTTGAGGATAAATCCCAATGCGACAGAGATGTTTCAAATTGTGGAAAATGTAAGGGAAAGGGTAGGAGATTAAGAAAAACTAAAATTTAAAGGATGAGTGTACACCAATCATAGAGAAAAAGATGCGTCAATAACGTTGTTTTTATGTTACTGTCGAGTTAGCTAGCTAATAAGATTTTTCCCATGTTAAATCCCATAGACTTTTTGCTCATACCGCAAAATTGAGAAGGCCTACGTACCTCAACTTTTGCACATGGATGCATAGTGATCTGAGGATAGTCCTTTTGTTGGTTTGGGGGTTGTATGGGTCAGGACAAATGCGTGGGATAGTTTTGAAATTCGCCACGGCGAATTTAAATTTTGTTTCTTTTCCAAGTTGCAACCAAAGATTTTAAGCAACAATGGCTTGAACAATCAAGACTGGTCCTTAGATTTATTGTAAAAACCTGGATGAACTAAAAACTGAACTGTAACGAAGGACAAAATAAAGAAACATTAACGTTGCCGTGGATTGCGTAAGAATAAAGGGATGCGCGTTAGATGATTGTTACGCAACAATACAAGCATACACGAGCTAATGAGTTTTTTGTTAATAACCCAAAAATAAATTACTTCGCATTCTGCTGTTTTAGTAACAGCGACCTTTGGGGGTTTCTGCATGACTAAATGTCAACGAAATCTTGAAAAATTAAGAGGAAGGTGAAGGGCTAAGCAAAACAACTGAAGGGGATGCGCTGATTGAGTGAGCGAAGCGAACGAAATCAGCGATTGTTAGTTAGTGTGTGCAAAAATGGGATTGAAGCATCCTAAACAGACGGTGTAACCTTATGTACGTTCACAGTCCTATGAAAGTTGTGATATCCACCCAAAACCAAAACTGGTAGAAAAATCTGCCAAGTTTCCAAAAACGATCGGCCTTTGAAGGTAGTGATATCATTCCACTAGGGAAAGGCCGCAAAGGTTAATCCTATTAGCCAACTTAATCGCACCGAATAATACTTTGGACGTTAAATGAAAACTTGGAAGATTGCTACCGGTAGTAGCAATCTTCTAGTTTTCATTTAACTTTCGAACTATTAGTAGGTGCGATTAACTTGGCTAATAGGATTAACCTTGGCGGCCTTTCCCTGGTGGAATGATATCACTACCTTCAAAGGCCGATCGTTTTTGGAAACTTGGCGGGTTTTTCTACCAGTTTTGGTTTTGGGTGGATAGTTTTAAATCAGAATAAGCTGCGTTGTTAATTTCGAGGCCAGCTGGAAACGATGCAATGGCTTACTTAATTCGCAGATGAAGGTATTCTCAGCTGAGCTGAATTGTTTCAAAGTGGATAACAACAATCACTGCTGAGCACGAGGCTGATCATTGCTACCTTGCAAATTAGTCGTCAACAATCAAATCTTCTGTAAGTGAAAACAAAACAATAATGAGCCATTGTTAGGCCGCCCTAGGCCACCGATTAGCTTCCTTCCTCTCCCAGAAAAGAAAAATGCCAAAGCAGCCGTGGTAAAGGTTTCAACTTTGTTCTGAGAAAGCTTATTTATTAACATCCCACAGAAAAATGGTTTTATGCAATGGTTGTGCATCCAACTATCGTCCAAACCGTTGATTGTTGATGGGTAAAATGAACTTGGCAGCTGGAAGCGATGCTATATCGCTTATTTAATGCACGGTGGTGACGTCACGCCAACACATCCCAATGCTAAAAGTGTAGCCGTTATATACGGTTAATCTGAAAACCCACACACGTGACCGTGGGTTAATTTTGATAACCCACACTTTTTCAATACCCCTCACTTTTTTTATAATCTAACACTTCTTCCGCGCTCTACACAACTACTGCGCTGTACCATGTGACATACTTTGCAAAACTACCGTACACAACACAAATTCAACCAGCACATCCCATTGCAACCAACATAAATAAGCACAGTTGCAACCTGCGACATTTATCGTACTAACACGAAAAAGTAAAAAAAACCTCGCGTAGGCTTCTATCCTAGAACCCCACCCATGGAGAAATGGCCCAATCCGCCAACGTTTCGCTCCGACAGTACTAAAACTAGGCTACCGACACTTGTAAACACACCTAAATACACCTAAAAACATACGATACTCAAGCGAACAGCACATTTGTAACCTGGCGACATTTTCCGCACTAACACGAAAAAAAAAACCTCGCGTACGATGCTAGCACCCTCCCCACCCCCATCCATGAATGAATGGTCCAAGATGAACCCACAACCTTTCGTTCCGACGGTACGAAAACTAGCCTACTGACACCTTCTAAACACACCTAAAAACCGACGAGACTCAAGCGAATTTGAACTAGTAAAGTAGAAAAAATACGGTTTTACCTTAAACACAAATGTCGGTGACTGGGACTGGATATAGGGACGTCCTCGCGTACTTGAGAGACTTTCGCAGACAGGAAGTTTATACCGGAAGTTTGAGTTCAGGAATTTACGTCATGATTCACAAATAAAATTTTCAAATAAATTTTTTTTAATCTTATCGCTCGTGCGATTTCGCCACCCCTCGATCTTTGGACTGTTCCGTTTCTCGCAGACGATCAATTATTTCGGGATAACCCGGTCTACTTCACGGATATCTATTACTTAATTCGCAGATGAACGCATTCAGATCTGAGTTCCGGGCAAACCGGAAAACGTGAAAACTGGCCCAGGCTGCGTTGTGCCCGGGAACGATGCTTGAGCATGCCAATTTTTAAAACGGTGCACCAATGATTTGAGCCATGAGATACGCAGATTGAGTGAGCCAAGCGAACGAAAATCAGCGTTTGTCAGCAAGAGTGCGCAACAATTGGATTGAAGAAACTTAATTCCGTGAAAGCGTTTCTTAGCCAGTGTGCGCGAACATGGGAGTGGGAGTGGGGGTGTGGAGTTGGTAGTGGGAGTGGGGACTGAGGCCAACAAAAATCACCGTTTGTAAGCCAGTGTCCAAAGTTGCCAGGATGGAGGGGGAAAGTTTCGTAAATGTTGAAAATTACGCCCTTTTCAGTCCACTCAGTAGGATCCAAACAGACAACTCTTATTTGCTTAAGTGTGTCAGGAAAAATCGGTTTGTAAACTTAATTCATGACTGGCCCCGCGCATAGCACGGGCTTCCTCTAGTATGCTATAATTTACAGCACCATTTTGTCCTTAAGTGTACCTAAAGACCCTGACAAGAAATATTATAAATCTGTAACGTGTCCAGTCATCACTTTGTCAGTTGGTGTTTGTTCATAAACTACATAACAATTTTTTCAAGCAATTTGCATCCCCCCTCCTTGGTAGCACCAACGTAACATTTGGCATAACCCTCACCTGAAATTACGTTAAATTTTCGAACTCCCCCAACCATCTGCAATAATTTTTTTTGGGATGAATTCCTTTTTATAAGCTGAACTTAGCGAAAAAAAAATGTAAAACGTTTGCGAACAATAATTTATCATATATTTGTGTTACGGAGTACTTCGTCATACTCCCTCCCCCTGCTTCCACCATCATAACAGATGGTAACACATTTACTTAATCCTGCCTGCCCTCTCCAGGTTTTATGTAATTCGTGAACGCTTTCCATGCAAGCTTCACGTACTTTGACGACCACTGTACTTTTATTTCACACTCACTGTTTGGCAGGAAAGCCATTTGGAAGCAAAACAGAAAGAACCTTATAATTTCCGTAATTCGTAAACTAACGTACTGAATTTCGTTCCATTTTTTGACGGCCATGCCTTGACAATATCTACAAATATCCAATTTGCACTAGGGTTCTACGCAGCATGGTTAGCATCGTGATGACCTTGAAAATGGGTGTCAAGGTCATTAAGCGACATGTGGTTTGTTACTTCCCTCCCCGGTTCACCTATATACCATGCAAAGTTTCAGTGCCGTAGGATTAACCATCAAAAATTCCCTTGCACCCCACCAAAAGCCCTACAGCATTTGAATAACGCACCTGACTTATAGGACTTTGTTTTGTCCCTAAGATGGGGCCTCCCAATGAGATTGTGTTAGGGCGCCCTGCCGCCCCTCAACCCCCAGATATAAAATTTAACTTTGTTCCTGCAAGAAATAGACGTTTGTTTCCAATTGGGGAAATATGCTCATGGCCCAGCCAACGTGATTGCCGAAAACGGCATGCTAAGTGGATAAACGGGATGTGTTTTATTACATCTTCAATGTCCCCCCCCCCCCCCCCCCCATCGCCCACATGAGGGATTTCCTGAACGGTGCACCCATCAAAAGTCCTACAGCACCATGTTTACACACCTGACACATAGGACGAATGTTTGTCCCTAAGATTGGGGCAGCATGCATGAGCTGTTCCCTACAATAGACATGACTAACATCTCTGAGTTGGGCAGTTGATTCCCGACACCTCCATAAATTAAAGAGCGCATGCACTATCACCTATGCCTGCGTCAATAGATGATGATCGGCGTGGTGAGGGGAACACAGCTTATTTCTTGAGACGTGTTACTTGAATGTTTCCAATCAACTGCCCAACCCAGGGGTATTTTTTTCCGTTTAGTTTAATGAACAAAGATAACTCCCAGATACAAAGTTTATCTTTGTTCATTAAACTTAACAGAAAAAAATACCCCTGGGTTAGGCAGTTGATTGGGAACGTTCAAGCAATACATCTCAAGAAATAAGCTGTTTTCCTCCACTCCCAATGCAAACTCATGCAGTGGCCCCATCTTAGGGACAAACCTTGGCCCTATGTGTCAGGTGTGTAATCTCAGTGCTGTTCTGTATGACCTTTTATAGATGCAGCGGACAATTTCCTGAACCGTGTAGAGAAGCCCTGATGTGGGCGTGGGGGCAACATTGAAGATGTAATAAAACGGTTACCGTCTATCCAATTAGCACGCAGTTTTCGGCGATCACGTTGGCTGGGCCACGCTCATATTTACCTAATTGGAACCAAACTTCCTTTTTTCACACAAGAAAAAAGTTAAATTTTATATCTGGAGGTTGAGAGGGGCAGGGCACCCTAACCTAAGCTCATGGGGTGGCTCCGATCTTAGGGACAAAACACAGTCCTACGAGTCAGGTGAGTAATTCCAATACAGTTGCACTTTTGGTGGGGTGCAAGGGACTCCCATAATCTGAGAGGAGTTTAAGACGTATTCCACAGTATTTCGAGTATTCATCATACCAAGAATTCTTGATCGTACCAACAGTAGTGGATTTGGGGAGAGGGGAGAGGCGGCTAGCCTATGACTCGCGCTTTATTTTAGTTCATTTCAATCATTTCATTTACACAAGCAAATGGAGGGGATCACTAAAGAAAAGCGCAACCCTGGGTCGTCGTTTCCGTCTTAGTGAGGTAGCTTAGCGATTTTATATGGACACGTTGGAAAAATCTTGAAATTTTTGTTGCTTAGTTAGTACATGGGCAATAAGGAAATGGGCTCCTCAACACAATCTGAACGTGTTTTGAGATGGAGCAGGGCGTAGGTGACAAAACTACAAACACCGAGGCACTTTTACCGACCATTAATAAACCGAGCGACATAATGTGCTGAAACTTAGTACAGTAATTATACACATCATTTACGACGAATAATGTTCTATGAGGAAATGGGAAAAATCCAACCAGAAGTGGATTTACTGCCCACTTCTGGTAAGTAGTCCCAATCGTATGACTCCTACACCGTTTGACCGGCAGGGCTTTACCAGAAGTGGTAGTAAATGTCAGTCCCTGTAGGATTTCGCTGCCCAGATGCATAATTCCTGAACGGTATAGTCGGCAGTTTCTATATTTTGCACACACCTTCCTTATAACTATGACAAATAATGTTCTATTACAATATGTAACCACTACCGGAAGTGAATGAGTATGCATGTCTCCCTGACTATGGTGGCTCATTCAGTATCATGATATAATAATTTCTAAGAAACGTATTTTCTTTATATTTTAGGCTGTGATGAAGCAGGGAATTAATTAGGTGACTAAGCCTCAAAACTCAATTCACCAGGAATTGTTGCAATGTGTCAAAAAATAAAATTGCATTGCCCAAAGCCTGCCATAAAGCAGACAACTCCAGTAGTGGTGTATAAGGCTTTTCGTCATAATTATTAGGAGTTTTGTGCTGTGTTTGTACCACCAACCCTGTCTTGCATATGTTTTGGTATGTTGATATCACTCCTTAGAAGGTCCGAACCATTTCTTTTACCAGTTTTGTTGTTTGATATATCACTTCTTTTTTTTTTTTAATTGTGTATTAGACTCAACTCAACTAGTTTGCAGATGTATAGTAATGAGCCACGTCAACATAAGGTTGAGTGGCCATTTTTCCAATATTTTAATTTCATATCACTCCTTTGACAGTCCCAACCATTCTCAACCTAGTGGTTTCTTCACTAGTTTTTGGTTGTATTTGAATTTAATTTTTTATTCAGTTCATATCACTCTTTTAAGAGGCCGAACCGTTCTCAACTTGGTGGCCTCTTTACGAGTTTTTGGTTTTATTTTTAATTTTTGTATAATTTTTCGTAATTTGGCCGCTGATACAATTTATTTGGCAAAGTCGTTTAGATTTTATCGGGGCACACCGTGCTGCCATAGCTCGGCTCACAGAGGTCTCACGGACTTGTGGTTGGGCTTAAACTGTGCGTACGGTAGTGTTGTGTCTGGTTATGCACGTCAGTATATACGTTGTCATTGTCTGAACTTTGGCCGTCCAATGAGAGACGCTGGCCGACAATACTAACGACGCTTATAACAACACTTTCGTCCTTACATGCCCACCCACGCCCTTCCCGTTACACCCCCAGGCTCCAAACCAGAAAAGGTATGCAGTTCGTATCGGACTACAGCCATTCGTCCAATTTCACAACTGGAAGCCTTCCCTCTATCACAGTTTTGATGAATAATCACCCTATGGGATTTAACATGGGGATGAAATGGACTAGAAGAAGTTAGAAGCTAGCTAGCCAGTAACACCGTTATTGAGGGCCAGATTTTGCATTGAATGTTGCTTAGCTGACATTCCTACATGAGTTTTTTTTCGGGTGGGTTATTTCTCTCGATTTTAACGCAATTTAAGCTTTTGTACCGCATTATTATTATTGTCTAAGTACCTGAAATATGCAAAACTATGCTTCAGGATATTAGATACTGACCGTATGGCATCGCGCTACAATGGTTTACAACCTCGACAATTGAATTGACGTGATGTTTGTTGCCTAACTTGGCGCGACACACTAGCATGTGTCTAGATTTGCATTTGTGATATCGGAAATAAACTGATACTAAAAAGATACTAAAAATTCGAATTTAGTTTTTGATATTGGGAATTCTATTTTCGATGTCGGAACCAGTAATTCCACCCCCCCCCCCCCCCACACTCTCAGAAAACAGAAAACAAAGTTGGCAGCATCATCAAATTGTGGAGATTGTAAACTCGGATAAATATTCACTACAAATTCCAGTTTTCATGAATACTGGTTATTTATTATAATCACTCAGTCAGTTTGAAATCAAGTTAAGACGCGGGTTTTTTCCATTAAGTGAGAGAAAATGAATAGCTGCCTCAAAAACCAGAGGCAGCAACTTAATCGCCGCCTCATGTGAGCTCATTGCCTGGCCGTACCGAGCGAAAAAACAGAAGAGCTTTGCAAAAAATTGCATAATTGGGAACATTTTGTTGACTTGGCACTTTTGTTAGCTACTGTCCTTCTGTTAACCCATTACCACTGTAACATAAAAGGTATCATAGATAATTCAGAAAACAAAATGTGCCAAATCCCTGCCGAGTTTTCGTCGTTTGAAGCCGTGCTAAAAATCGTACACAGTTGGCAAAACTAAAAATTGAGTTTGCTATATATTATTTGCTAGCAGCTCTTTTTACTTTAGCACACTGATGCCCAAAGGGGGTTCAGTGAGGAGCAACTCCTAAATGGTATTTTTCAACGGTAGGGGAGGGGGTGGAAAAGTACTGATATATTAATACACCAAAAGAAAACCTGCTTTGATTTTGGGATTATTTGATTTTTTCTTTTTTCCATCCTCACCGGACCACGGGGAAGAGAATCACTGCATTACCCCATCATTGAAATGACTTTAAAAACCATTTTAGGTAAAGCAGAAATGTCAGCAAAATTTGTGTAATACAAAACTTGTTAAGGACTTTTGCCAAGCTGAAGTCGCGATATCAGTGAATTAAAAAAAAATCATGCACAATTATCCATTTTATTTGATAGTTCGTGCTAGCCCATCACTGCCATTTACATAATTAAAACTACCAGAGTCGCTCGCTTCGCTCGCTCATTCCGTGTCGTCTCGCTGCGCTCGAAGAGATTTCTTGCTGCAACACCTATGATACTGACAGATCTTCCACATAAAAAACGATCAATCGAGTATAGTATGCGATATCGGTTATCTCAAGAGAATGTCAATATTATTTTTTGGAGTCAAGCAAAAAGAGCAAGCAATTTATCAGAAAAATGGTGTTTCTGATGACAAACGCTGATTTTCGTTCGCTTCGCTCACTCAATCAGCGCAAACCTTTCCTCAGGTACGTGACTGAATTAATGTAATCACCAAGAACCGCATTAGTATACACTTTACATGGGTTTTCTTGTTTTACTTATTTTAAGAATATTGTTGTTTACGTCCTGCTCAGTACAGATTTTTCCCTGGGGGTCTTATAACTTTACTTTCTGATGATCCCTTACTTGGAGAAACATCTGCAGCAAGTCAGATGTAATCTCCTACGAAGGTGAGAGATGAAAGATTGATAAAGCAAAGCAAGACACAAATTGAAAAGGTTTACTTTACGTGGAAATCGCTCGCTTTGCTGGTTCAATCCACGCACCTCCGTGCTTCAGAAACACGAATGTTTGACACAGTTTTAAAACCAAATCTATTGTTTTGATTTTTCCCTACGTTAAGTCAGTCAGTATGAAACCAATTTTTAAGATGTATATGTGTGTGTATATGTATATGTAAATGTATATGTATATGTATATTTATATGTATACGTCGTCCGTGCATTCTTTTCCAGATCATCTTTCTTTGCTCGAGGAGGTTTGCATGAAAAAACTACGACGTCATTAACAAACACCATCAGGGTTTGAAAAAAAAAACTTTGACGTTACTTTTCAGGTTCTTTTGCTTGTTTGAGGGTCATAAAATCAAGTTACAGCGATAAAAATAGGCCTATTAAAAGCGAAATTTAATTATCTTTCGTTTGGTCCTACTCCCATCATTGTAGGTGCCTTGGTTCCAGCGGAGTAGAGGTACTTACACGCACGCACGCACGCACATCATATGATTTTAATTATGTAGATCATACGATGTGCGTGCGTGTTTGTACCTCTACTCCTCTAGAACCAAGGCACCTACAAAGATGGGAGTAGGAGCAAACGAAAGATATTTAAATTTCGCTTTTAATAGGCCTATTTTCATCGCTGTAACTTGATATTATCACCCTAAAATATGCAAAAAAACCTGAAAAAGTAACGTCAAAGTTCGGTTTTTTTAAACCCTCTTCGTGTTTGTTCATGACGTCATAGTTTGTTCATGAAAACCTCCTCGAGCGAAGAGAGATGATCTGGAAAAGGATGCACAGACGACGTATTTTGCAACATACTACATATATATTTTAAAATTAGTTTTGTATGAATTGATGGATTGATGCATGGAAAAATCAAAACAATTGTTTTCGTAATTTGGACGCTGATACGAAAACAATAGATTTGGGTATAAAACGGTGTCATACATTCGTGCTTCTGAAGCACGGAGGTGCGTGGACTGAACGAGCAAAGTAAACCTTTTTAATGTGTGTCTCGCTTTGCACTATCAATATTTCATCTCTCACCTTCGTAGGAGATTACAACTGACGTTTTGAAGATGTTTCTCCAAGTGAGGGATCATCAGAAAATGAAGTGAAAGACGCCCATGGAAAAATCTGTACTGAGCAGGACGTAAAGAACAATATTCTAAAAATAAGTAAAACAAGAAAACCCATATAAAGTTTATATTAACACAAATTACACGTGATGCGTGGTTCTTGGAGAAAATGTTTGCGGTGATTGAGTGAGCGAAGCGAACGAAAATCAGCGTTTGTCATCAGAAACAGCGCTTTTCTGATAAATTGGTTGATCTTTTTGCTTGACTCCTTGGACTTAAAAAAATAATATTGATCTTCTCTCGAGATAACTGATATCGCATCCTACACTCTTTTAATTTGCTTGAACGTTTTTTATGTGGAAGGTTTGTCTGTATCATAATAAGTATTGCAGCAAGAAATCTCCTCGAGCGTAGCAAGACGACGAGGAATGAACGAGAGAAGCGAGCGACTCGGCTAGTCTACATAATTAAAAAATTATACTAGCGGAGTCGCTCACTTCGCTCGCTTATTCCGCGTCGTCTCGCTGCACTCGAGGAGATTTCTTGCTGCAACACTTAGGATACAGACAGACCTTTCACATAAAAAACGACCAAGCAAATTATAAGAGTGTAGTATGCGATATCGGTTATCTCGAGAGAATGTCAATATTATTTTTTTACGTCCAAGGAGTCAAGCAAAAAGTTAAGATCAAGCAATTTATCAGAAAAGCGCTTTTTTTGATGACAAACGCTGATTTTCGTTTGCTTCGCTCACTCAATCAGCGCAGACATTACCTCAAAGACGTGAATGAATCAATGTAACCACCAAGAACCACACATCACTTGTCATTTGTGTTAGTATAGTGATGTGAAGCGAGACACACATTGAAAAGGTTTAGTTTATGTGGAAATCGCTCGCTTTGCTCGTTCAATCCACGCACCTCCGTGCTTCAGAAACACGAATGTTTGACATCGTTTTAAAACCAAATCTATTGTTTTGATTTTTCCCTGCATCAATTCATTAATTCATTGGTTAGTAACCAATTTTAAGATATATGTGGTGTGTTGCAAAATACGTCGTCCGTGCATCCTTTTCCAGATCATCTCTTTTCGCTCGAGGAGGTTTTCATGAACAAACTATGACGTCATGAACAAACATGAAGAGGGTTAAAAAAAACTTTGACGTTAGTTTTTCAGGGTTTTTCGCTTATTTGAGGGTGATAATATCAAGTTACAGCGATGAAAATAGGCCTATTAAAAGCGAAATTTAATTATCTTTCGTTTGGTCCTACTCCCATCTTTGTAGGTGCTTTGGTTCCGGAGGAGTAGAGGTACAAACACGCACGCACGCACACACGCACGCACGCACGCACGCACGCACGCACATCATACGTCCTTAATTATGTAGATGATGTGCGTGCGTCCGTGTTTGTATCTCTACTCCTCTGGAACCAAGGCACCTACAAAGAAGGGAGTAGGACCAAACGAAAGATAATTAAATTTCGCTTTTAATGGGCTTATTTTCATCGCTGTAACTTGATATTATCACCCTCAAATATGCGAAAGAAGCTGAAAAACTAACGTCAAAGTTTTTTTTACCCGCATGATATTGTTCATGACGTCATGAGGTTCGTTCGTGACGTCGTAGTTTGTTCATGAAAACCTCCTCGAGCGGAAAGAGATGATCTGGAAAAGGATGCACGGACGACGTATTTTGCAACACACCTCATATACATCTTAAAATTGGTTTTGTATTAACCAATGAATTGATGAATTGATGCATGGAAAAATCAAAACAATAGATTTGGTTTTAAAACTCTGTCAAACAGTCGTGTTTCCGAAGAATGGATGGAAGGAAGAAATGATGAATGGAAAGATGGAAGGCCTATGAAAAAAAGGAAGGAAGGATGTGAGAATGGAAGGATGAATGGAAGGAAGGAAGGAAGAAATGATGAATGGAAGGAAGGAACGAATTAGGATGGATGGAAGGATGGACGTATGGATGGAAGGTAGGAAGGAAGGAACGATAAAATAAAGGATGGGAGGAAGAATGGAAGGAAAAAAGAAATGATGGGTGGAAAGATGGAGTGAAGAATAAAAAGTAGGAAGGAAGATTGGATTGAAGGAAGAATGGATGGATCGAAGGAAGGATGGATGGAAGTAAGAAAGGATGGAAGGAAAGGAAGGAAGGAAGGAAGAAAGGATGGATGGATGGATGGAACGAGGGATGGAAAGGTAGAAGGAAGGATGGACGGATGGATGGATGGATGGAAGGATAGAAGGAAGGATGGATGGAAGTAAGAAAGGATGGAAGGAAAGGAAGGAAGGAAGGAAGAAAGGATGGATGGATGGATGGAACGAGGGATGGAAAGGTAGAAGGAAGGATGGATGGAACGAAGGAAGGATGGATGGATGGGTGGAAGGTAGGAAGGTAGGATGAAAGGATGGAAAAAAGGATGGATGGAAGTTAGGAAGGAAGGATGAATGGGAGTAAGAAAGGATGGAAGGAAAGGAAGGAAGGATGGATGGATGGATGGAAGGAAGGATGGATGGAACGAAGGAAGGATGGATGGATGGGTGGAAGAAGGGATGGGTGGAAGGTAGGAAGGTAGGATGGAAGGTGGAAGGAAGGATAGATGGAAGTAAGAAAGGATGGAAGGAAAGGAAGGAAGGAAGAAAGGATGGATGGGACGCGGGATGGAAAGATAGAAGGAAGGATGGATGGGTCGAAGGAAGGATGGATGGATGGAAGGAGGGATGGGTGGAAGGTAGGAAGGTAGGATGAAAGGATGGAAAAAAGGATGGATGGAAGTTAGGAAGGAAGGATGAATGGGAGGATGGGTGGACCTGAATGTGTATCAACTGATTTGATGCATGGAAAAAAAACACCATAGAACTGGTTTTAAAAGGGCGTCATTTTTTTGGATTCTGAAGCACGGCAGTGCGTGGATTGAGCGAACAAAGCAAAGCGATTTCCACGTAAACTAAAACTGTCCAATGTGTGTCTCGCTTTGCTCTCGCAATCTTTCAGCTCTCACCTTTGTAGCAGATGTTTCTCCAAGTGAGGGACCATCAGAAACTGAAGTGATTAGACGCCCATGGAAAAGTCTGTACTGAGCACGATGTAAAGAACAATATTCTTAAAATAAGTAAAAGAAGAAAACCCATATAAAGTGTATACTAACACAAATTACAAGTGAAGTGTGGTTCTTGGTGGATACAGTGATTCAGTTAAGTTTCTGAGGAAATGTTTGCGCTGATTGAGTGAGCGTAGCAAACGAAGATCAGCATTTATGAGAACAGCGCTTTTCTGATAAATTGTTTGATAAATGAGCGAGCAAAGCGAGCGACTCCGCTAGTCTACATAACTAAAATCAAATGATGTGCGTGCGTACGTGTTTGTACCGCTACTCCTCTGGAACCAAAGCACCTACAAAGATGGGAGTAGGACTAAACCAAAGATAATTAAATTTCGCTTTTAATAGGCCTATTTCCATCGCTATAACTTGATATTATCACCCTTAAATAGGCGAAAGAACCTGAAAAACTAACCTCAAATGTTTTTTTTACCCGCATGATGTTTGTTCATGATGTCGTAAGGTTCGTTCATGATGTCATAGTTTGTTCATGAAAACCCCTTCGAGCAAAGAGAGATGATCTGGGAAAGGGTAAACGGACGACGTATTTTGCAACACACCACATATACATCTTAAAATTGGTTTTATACTAACTGCCTTATTGCAGGGAAAAATCAAAACAATTGATTTGGTTTTAAAACGGTGTGAAGCATTCGTGTTTCTGAAGCACGGAGGTGCGTGGATTGAACGAGCAAAGCGAGCGATTTCCACGTAAAGTAAACCTTTTGAATGTGTGGCTCGCTTTGCTCTATCAATCTTTCATCTCTCACCTTCGTACGATATTACATCTGACGTTCTGCAGATGTTTCTCCAAGTGAGGGATCATCAGAAAGTGAAGTGATAAGACGCCCATGGAAAAATCTGCACTGAGCAGGACGTAAAGAACAGTATTCTTAAAATAAGTAAAACAAGAAAACCCGTATAAAGTGTATACTAACATAAATTACAAGTGATGTGTGGTTCTTGGTGTTTACATTGATTCAGTCACATTTCTGAGGAAATGTTTGCGCTGATTGAGTGAGCGAAGCGAACGAAAATCAGCGTTAGTCATCAGAAACACCACTTTTCTGATAAATTGCTTGATCTTTTTGCTTGACTCCTTGGACGTAAAAAAATAATATTCACCTTCTCTCGAGATAACCGATATCACATACTACACTCTTATAATTTGTTTGATCTTTTTTTTATGTGGAAGGTCTATCTGTATCGGTGTTCAGCAAGAAATCTCCTCGAGCGCAGCGAGACGAAGAGGAATGAGCGAGCGAAGCTAGCGACTCCGCTAGTCTACATAATTAAAATCATATGATGTGCGTGCGTGTTTGTAGCTCTACTCCTCTGGAACCAAAGCACCTACAACGATGGGAGTAGGACCAAACGAAAGATAATTAAATTACGCTCAGTATAGGGCTATTTTCATCGCTGTAATATGATATTATCACCCTCAAATACGCGAAACACCCTGAAAAACTAACGTCAAAGATTTTTTTACCCGCATGATGTTCGTTCATGACGTCATAGTTTTTTCGTGATGTCATAGTTTGTTCATGAAAACCTCCTCGAGCGAAGCAAGATGAACAGGAAAAAGATGCATGCAAAATTACTTAAAAGGACGACGTATTTTGCAACACGCCACATGTAGATCTTAAAATGGGTTTTGTATATTACTGACTTGATGCATGGAAAAAAAACAGATCTACGGTTTTAAAACGGTGTCAAACATTCGTGTTTCTGAAGCACGGAGGTGCGTGGGTTGAACGAGCAAAGCGAGCAATTTCTACGAAAACTAAACCTTTTCAATGTGTGTTTCTCTTTGCTCTCTCAATCTTTCAACTCTCACCTTCGTAGGGGATTGCTTCTGGAGGAGAAGACGTACAAACGTACAAACAAACAAATGTAGGTGAAATGTAGATATAATGAGGAATGTGACGAACGAACTGTGAGCAACATTTGCAATTTGTTTGCATCAAACTAATCAGTACAACGAAAAAATCAGTACAATAATCAGTACATAGAAATTACGTGAATCACGGATCGTCTTGAAGCTATTAGTTACGCACTGAGATGATCTGGAGAAGGATGCACGACAACAATAATCTAAACGACGACGTATTTTGCAACGTAACACATATAGATATTAAAACTGGTTTTGTATCAACTGACTTGATGCATGGAAACCTGGTTTTAAAAGGGAGTCAAACATTCGTGTTTCTGAAGCACAGCGGTGCGTGGATTGAGCGAGCAGACCAAGCGATTTCCACGTAAAGTAAGCCTTTTCAATTTGTGTCTCGCTTTGCTCTTTCTCAAACTTTCAACTCTCACCTTCATAGGGGATTACTTCTGGAGGAGAAGACGTACAAATGTGCAAACAAACAAATCGTGGTTTTTGAATGATATAGGTGAAATGCAGGCGCGCTTAGTAATGTGATGGACGAACTGCGAGGAATAATTACAATTAGTTTGCATCGAAATAATCGGCACATGATTTTGTGATGCTCTTGGAATCAAGGAAATTACTGGAAGCATGGATCGAAGCGCACGTAGTTCACGGATGGCCAGACTGTTGGAATGATGTATGGTTATAATTCGTTTATGCAGTAAAGCCTTACGAAAAACGCGTACTGCGCTCTGAGCATTTGCTTGATCGTTTTAGACGTATAATGTCCATCAGCAGCACAAGAGTTGCAGCATGAAAGTTCCTTGAGCGTAGCGAAACGACGCGGAATGAGCGAGCGACTCCGCTAGTGTTATAGTTAAAGCAGAAACGTCAACTAAATCCGTATACTACAGGAAAATCGGGTGTAGTTGGTAAAATAAAAAAAAATAAGTTGGAAAAATTTATTAAAGACAGAAAGCCAAACGCTCAACAAGAGTTAAATAAATACAGATGCAAACCTATTTACGTTGCCTTTTAGACTTGCATGGCAGACTGAGTTGGCCATTTGATTTGGTGGTATTACTTTTTCTGTTAACCAATCCCAACTACGATTTTGAAGAGCCTTTTATGTTAATGCAGAAGCAACTTAATTTTTCCAAAACAAACTTCTTAACAATATAAAAAAATATCAAATGGCCAAAATTTGACGTAAGGTGTCCATTAAGAATCCGTATTAAGAAAAAAAACGGGACCCTAAAGGTCCCAAAATTCATGGCAAAATTGTCCCAAAAGTAAATTTCAAATTTAAAAAAATGAAAATGGAGCATTTCGATTTGAAATGTGGAAGATTTTCTGCAATAACATATCAAGTTGGTTTGGACAAAACTGAGTAAATGATTTCGACGTTCCATTTAAGTAAGGAAGTTTTTTTTTTTACCAGTAATACCACTAAGTCTAGTCGTTTGCGAAATACGTGAGCAACTATTTTCACCTTTCGATAGCTCATTTAAAAGTAAATGTTCTGCACCCCCTCCTCTGACCCCTTCCTATACTGCCCATGGATGTACACCCGCAGTTCATAGTCGTTCAGTGTAGCCTAAACAACCAAAATGTACAATTATGCCAACCCACAATCTTCAATGGCTGGCTAAGGGTCTGTTTATTCAATTTTAAACTGAAATCTGTTAATTTAAGTTGCAAAGAAAATGAAACATGATTTAGTCACAATTCAGTTTTTACGAAACTTGCCATCCAGAAGAACGAATATGAAAAACCACCGAAATTTGCTTGATAATTGGTTCCATAAGTGCTAACTGGAAGCCAGAAACGCGCACTAAAATAGCGCAAAATAATGCACCGAGACCTTACAGCGCTCCCCCAGACTCCCTAGCTGGGTTTTCCAGAGCTTTTCAAAAATACTATTCTGGCTGCGCCATTGTAATTTTCGAACATAGTTGGTAAAATCGTCAGATGAGTGGGCAAAATTGGGGTCTCACCAGTACCAATCAAATACTCTCCGCTACGGTCGTTTTCGTGGTGTACTTAACAAGTTACGTCTTGCACAAGCAAATGCGAGAGAAAACTGATTTATCAATACAAGCATTAGTGCTTCGGATCACGAAAAGCTCAACAAAATAATTTTAAAAGAAAAAAGTAATTACAAAGAAATAACTTATCTTGTCGATCATGTTAAGTCTTTTTCTTGTGGTCTGTCGTGTTATTTCAGGTTACATTAGACCAGTTTCCTAAGCTCTAATTTTACCTGGCAAGCAGCAAATTTAATGCTGGGAGTAACTTTCACATGCTACGGTCAAACTTAGAAAAACTTAAAACCTCATGGATGAAAAATAGACGAGTACTAATGCCCTATTTTAATCTAATCTACCCCACCCCACCCCCACCCAGATGCATTTGACTTGGTCTTGTAGTGATTGTGGGTTTTTAAATAATCGATTAAAACAGTTAAGTTTTCGTATCATAAGTTCAAAATTTATAATGACACATTTAAATAAACCTACAGTGAAACTGCGTTTGTCAATGAAATGTCCGTTTTATTAAAACTTGTTTGTTTAATTGGGTAGTCGTGTCTATTTTGTCAGTAAACGGTATTGGGCGTTGCGATCAAATGATGCGTCGTTCACCATTGTAACGAGTTAACAAACTGACTGGATTAAGTCCAAACACAATAATTAGCCTACACAAACCACGTTTCCATGTGCGGACTAGATTAGTCGGAAATGTTGAAGATGACGCGCGGATCATATACACGAATATATTATATCTAAAGGTGTTAATTCTTACCGTTTTACAACAATCGATGTTTATTCTGGCATGTGTTACAATTGGTTTTCATTTAGATTGTCAATAAAACGTTCAAATCCGTATTTTTTACCGGCGTGTTTCCATCGTTAGCGAAGCGTCGCATGTCCGCCATTATGGATAGCGAAGGATGCTGCTTGTTGTTTGATGTCACTCCCCTGGCGTGCGTAATCGATTTTTGCCGCTGTTTTGACACACTTTTTTCAACATGTTATAGTGTTGTAGATGTTATTAATCGTTAGGTTAGGTTAGGTAGGTTTAGGTTAGGTTAGGTCAGTTAGATAGGTTTAGGTT
>JAHWFP010166325.1:135626-147551 GCA_023313725.1 Lithobius niger
GGTAGGTTTAGGTTAGGTTAGGTCAGTTAGATAGGTTTAGGTTAGGTTAGGTCAGTTAGATAGGTTTAGGTTAGGTTTAGGTCAGTTAGGTAGGTTTAGGTTAGGCCTGGCTCGGAGCACATCAAACCATATAAACGTTACTAGTGTAGCGGTTGACTTAGCGATTACTCTCTCCTGGTGACTCTTGCCTCGAACCAGTCTGTAATAATGGCGGACACGCAACGCTTCACAAAGGACGGTAGCACAGCCGGGAAAACAATCAATTTAGAACAATTTGACGGCAACAATTACTAATTTTCAATAAATGTCAATAAAGAAGAAACACTGATTGTTACTATAAGGTAAGAATTAGCGTTTATAGAGATTATATTTTCGTTTTTAGGCTCCGCGCGTCTTCTTCAACATTACCGATTAGTCTTTAGACTTTTAGCAAAGGGAATCATAAATACGCCTTATTAAACTATTAAACGTACCTTACGCCTCTTCCAAAAGGGTCGGATTTCCATTTCATCCCACGAAACTTGAGCAGGAGGAAGTGACGCATCCAAATTCACATAAGCAATGGGTTTTCTTCTTTGTTCGTTGCTGAAATATTGCTTATTTTTTCAACCAAAACCCACCGTCAAAGAATTCATTTAAGCTGTGTGGAGGCCAAGATGCCTCCGTTTCAATGGAACAGCATTAAACAAGTCTATTCACCACTCTCGATAGTTTAAATACTTCATCAGAAAATAGGGGTGGTCGCGAAACTTTCTGGAGTTTTGATTGCGGAGTTTTCATACGCCCGAATATTATCAAGTTGATTGTTCACAAGTAATCTTTAAAATAATCAGCCCAAAAAGTACGTGCAGACAAAAAGCGAAAATGGCCAACTGATTCTACAGACGCTCTCAAAGCGTGCACATCACATTCTGCCTGCTACTTCGTGGCGTCTTCGTACTCGCAGCAAAACAATTGTATGGTGTACAATCCACTTTAAAATAATTTCTATCTTTAGGTTAGTGTAATAGCCAGGTCAAGCGAAAGAAGATAAACCGTCCAGGCCCAGGCTGGCCAAAGTGCCAGGGTGCCAAAGGTACATGGGTCTTCTAGGATATTCGTAAAGGAGGGGGGGGGGGCACTTTAATTTATACCACGGTTACAAGTGAAATTTTTGTTGTTGTTGAATTGTTTTTTTTTTCCGTTGAAATTTCATGGTTCGTCTTAAATCTTGGTCCCGCTCCTGATCATTCGCAGCTGTCTTTAAATGCCTATACTGCTGTAACTAGACTGCTGAGAATTTTAATTTCAAACCCACTCCCCCATTCCGAGGGTTGTGGTCGGTGGCACCTTTAAAACGTCATGGCACTTGTGCCTCAATGCTGCCAGTCCAGGACTGAAACTGTTTTCATCCCACAAATAAAAATATCGCTAATGGACGAACGAACACACGTCCATCCCTCAGAATTCTATATTTTGATAATTTTGGGAATTACGATCACACTTGCTATTGACGTCGTTTATGCCAAATGTTGCGCACAGGAAAATGCCTTTAGCCTTTCGTACAATGGTGTTCAATCGAATCATGTGATTCTATCGTCCTTTAACTTCAAGCCTACAATTAGTTTACTCGTTGCGGTCGTCGTAAACCAATAGTTGACTGAAGAAGTTGGTCTGATCCAGAGGCGCCTCAAGTCTTAAAAACGAGGTGTTTTCCCGGTCCCCCCCCCCCCCCCCGAAGGGACGACGCTATAGTTTGTTCCACATTATGTTTTCAGAAAAGTGACGGTATGATGCAACGTTTTCTTGCACTACGATTGCCAAAACATGTGAATATCACACTTGGAGAGTCCACACAGTTACTGTTTATTCTACGAGTGGAATATTTACGTGTTTTTTGTACTCGTAGCGGCAGGAAACGTGGCAGCATCCAGTCAGTTTTCTGCAAACATAATGTGGAACAGACTATAGAATCACTTTACTGGGGAGGCGGCAATGAGACAACAATTTTAGTCAGGAGGGCGAACCAAAAAATGTACGTTGCAGCCCCCCCCCCCCCAAATGTAATTAAAAAAAGCGCTCTTACAATTCTCTCATATGAACCCCCACGTAAATCGGTGTAACTGTTCCCTACCCAATTTTTTAGGAATGCTTTAAATCCAGCTGAAAAAAAATTTCTTAATTTACAACTTTCACAGTCACAACTAGGCTACAACTGGTACTAAGGTAGTCAACAACGGATACGGGCAATTGTGCCAGGTTAGGTTTTAGCAATTTTTTTCCCATTGATGTGACCTCTAGTACTTCCTATCGCTGTGAAAGAAACTAGCGTAGTTTTCTTGATTTTAAGCAGATGGTTGGGGGTTGGATGCCAGGGTGTGTGTGGGGGGGGGGGGGAGTAGGGACGCCAGGGCGGGATGGAAGGGGGGTGCTCGTTTTTGTTTGGTGCTGGCCCAAGACGGGTTTTTTGGAGGGTGAGCTGGTCAGCACGGGCGTGACTATCTAAAGCTAAAACTATAATGAACTTTTCATTATTTTGTTAATCTTCATCACTAGCACTACCAAACCAAACGACCGCCCTTATGTATGCTTGTATTCACCCTTTCTAATAAATTTCTATGTGATGCATAGTTGCTTACGTTGCTGCATGGGCGCAAAGTCAGATCAAGCAAAGACTAATAGCAAATAGCTCAATGGTTGGGAACTACGACCGTACGTCAAACAGCAGTTCCCAACCTTTTCTACAGTATTCCTCCCTGTTGGGGCTAGCATGGAATGGCGCCTCCCACCTCCCCACCCTCATTGCTACAAGATCGGATTGGGAGGGTCCGAGCCTCCCCGGGAATGTGGGGCACGGCCTCGACGTTCTTCCGAGGGGAAAGTGGGGGGAGGCTGGACGTAGGCACCCTGTAAAAGAGCTCGGGGTAGTGCCGTATTCTCCAGCATGGTGCACCTACCGTATTTTTAAGAAATATGCTTGAATTTGAAACATTTTCTTGCAATTAGGTATGCAATTTTCATAAGCATCCCTTTCAAATTTTTCAAAAATATATCTATTTTTTAACAAAAGCTTCATGCAATGGGGGCAGCTACCGTATTTTAAAGAAATAGGCATGAATTTGAAATGTTTCCCTGTAACATATTATTTTTTTTAAAGTTCTTCTGAGGGGAACTCTCCGTTGATCCCGGTGTTCCCAAGCGGCCCAATGCGACGCTGCATTGCTGTGTAAAAAAATTCGTTAAAAAAATGAATTATACTGGTAAGTCTTGAAAATCTTTACAATAATGTAATTTAAAAAAAATGGTTGATAGCAGGTATAGGTCTGTCATTGGCGAGAACTTTGCGATGCTTAGTTAAAAAAAAAAGTTTACCACTGATCTAGCAGCGTCTCGCGCCTCCCCTGCAGTTACTCCACGCCCCCCCCCCCCCCTAGAGAGGCACGCCTCCCAGGTTGGGAAACGTGGCGTCAAAATACACAAGTGCTTCACTTCATTTTAAGCATGTCGCTGACTCGCAGCTTTAATAACTAAAACTATGGTCACTGATATGTAAACTAACAGCAATTATTTGTAATGGCCATTTACTGGACAAATAATAAAAATAAGCCAGACTAGCAATGAAACTACTATAGAGCTATTTATACTGGAAGAAATGGAGGGGCCAAAGAGACTAAACTGCAAAAGTGGTGGGGTCATGGCCCCACTAACCCTTCCCCCCAGCTCCAGCGCCTATGGTCTGATCGGTGACTAGCAAGGGAACGTTGACAAAGTTGCTGTCATTCAGCACTGGCCAGGGTTATGTGCTAGACTACTAACGGTTACGGGATAAACTGACCTATTATGGACTGTATCTCTGCCCACTGCAATGATCGGAGATTTCCGGTTCGATCCCTGAGTTAGTCCCTCGCCTTAACAAACGCTATTAAGCAGTAGGATAGCCGCGGGGGAAAAAAACCTCAAGACTAAGGAAAATAAAATCGCGGTGCAAAAGCCGAGTGTAAACTGCTGACAGAGTAAATAAAAGCCATGAAAAAAAAAACCTATGGAAAAAAGTTTGAGAAAATAAAAGAAATAGGAAAAAAATCCACCAAAATAATGTTATTCATCCATGATAATTGACCCGCCCTAACAACAAAATTAAAAACGATCAAATGTTTCGTTCTATGTATTTTCCCTTGTCCTTTTTTTGGCAGCTTTTTGTTCGAGGTTTTTTTTTTTTACTAAGTACATCGAATGTACTTTCCCCAGTCGTTAGTGGAATTCCATGTTTGCTAGTTCGTCACTCGCGAACTTAAAAATTGCGTTATTTTAAGGGATCTACGGTCTATTGTAATAACATTATCAAATTGCGGACATACTGCATCATTTCCGAGCTAGGCGAGTGACGAGCAACCATGGGCAAATTTTGAACAACTCGCCTCTGAACAGGTCAATTCGCAATACATGGCATTACATTGGGATTTTTCAGCAGCACCGGCAGTTTTAGATGAATCCATGGTTCAGAATCTTAAAGATTCATAGAAGCAAAACCACGATTGTGTATTCTTCACGTATTTGCCATGTTTGCTCCTACGCTGTTGGTTTGATTACCTGGATGTGCTATTGTTACATACAGTCTAGCATAAAAAAGTGTAACAAGGGTATTTTCCGTGGGATATGGCAACAAAGAGCAGAGAATATGAAATTTGAACCAAGGAAAATCTACCGCAGCAATGAAAACGGCCAAAAGAAATTATATCTTTTATTTGTGAGCTGCCAGTGATTTTGCAATTTTTTTTATCAAGATTTTGGCAAAAGGCAAAATAAAAAGTGTGTCTAATGTTATATTTTTTCCCATAGAAGAGTCTGCGAAGTGAAGACACAAACCAATTTTCAATTTTTTCTTCTTGTATCTTGACGTAGGAAATTTCGTGACAGTTTTAAGTACAATTAAACAAAGCATTTTTTACAGCTGATGGTTGATTTGATTTTTTTGATTTGATTTCTTTATCGGCTGACGGTTAACAGGGCACAACAATGAACATTTAGAACATGCATCGACCATTTTATTGGTTATGTGGCTTGGCTACAGATACCTAAAACGGACAAATTAGAGCAGAAGGATCGTGGATAGAGAGTTCACGTTTATTTAAACTCCTCCCCTTTCCCCGGGCAAGGTTGTTTTGTTTTCTGTCACACTAAGAAACTTTCCCGTTGAAACAGAGGCTTAAGAATGGGTAATATCCCATTTGAGATGGGCGGTTTAACAAATCATTCGCGGTATAAAACCGTTGTCATCTATGGTAATGCAGAACTGCATGGGAACACGGTAAATATTCTAAAGCTTCCCCAGTCAAACCTGCCGGGAAATATAAGCAGGAAATAAAAACTAGCGAATAAGCTCCCCCCCCCCCCCCCCCCCCCGCCGGACCCTAGGGAAGCAAAACATGAAATTTTAGTACGTAACCATTTCTTCGAAACCGTAAGAAAGCACAGCCGGAAAGCATCCGTTCTAGCCGCGCCACCCACTTTACAAACTCGTAAAGGAAAAAAAAAGAGCGACAGATGGCCGTGTGCGGGGAGGGGGGGGGGGAGGCTGCTCTTGTATGACAAGGTGTTGATTTTTTATTTGCTTTAAAAAAAAAACAACGCGTTTGTTTTCACATAAATCAGCAAGCTAGATGAGTGATCCCACGTTTTCGTTTCCTATTGTTGGCTGGTGCAGACAGGCAACAGTCACGGCCTAAAAGCTGGTAGGCCAATGGCAGGCAGCCACTTTAATCGTTCGATTTTTTTCCCAGTTATGTTTGATTTTGTTTCCTTGTTTGTTACGAAGGATAACAAGACTCATTTGTCAGAGACCCAGCGTTGCTGAATCAGACTTCACAATCATGAGCAAAAATATCTAAAAACTAGCAATCAATGCTCAGGGCCGTAGCCAGAATTTGTTTTTTACCCACAGTGGAAACTAACTTTGCCAAGTGTTCTTGTATTTTCAGAGAGCAATAACCAGAATACAGATACCGCCGGACCTTAACTAGTTCTTGTTACCTAACTTTTTACCCACAGCGGCCACTGTGAATGCTGTGGCCTGGCTACGGACCAGACAATGCACGTAGGTATGCTTTCGAGGGCCGCTGATGACGTGCTAGCGTTAGCCTTAATCTTTTCCAATTCTTTATCCATATCTCCCTACCAACTCCCTCTTGCCCTCTCCTCCCCCCCCCCAAAAAAAAACTAATGTAAGGTAAAGTATATTTGATTCACAAAAACAATAATTTTCTCTCTCTTTTACCCACAACTTCACTTCTCACAAGCATGTAATTTTTTTTCGTTTTAAACTTGATAAACTTACAGCCTTTATATCCCGCCCCATCTTCCTTACATTATTGTCACCCTCATACCGCTTTGGAGTTGGAAAGCTATTTCGTTAATTCAGGGACAAACAGCTGCCAGTCCGCTCCTGACTAATCGAGCTTTCAATTGTGTAACAACAACGCCTTTAGGCTGTAATTGTGTTTCCAAGTCATTGCCGCAGGAACAAAGTGAGCGGGTAGGGATTATGGGGCCACCGCCTCCACCGGAAACCAAACTTAACAAAGGTGCAAAATGTACGTTTATATTTGAATTGATAAATTGTTTATTTGCGGTTTTTTTTTTTTGCTTCAACGTGTCATAACGCTAAATAAATTCTGCCAGAATATGTGAAATGAATATGTACTTTACAGAAGCCGTATTCGACAGTGGTGTACCATAAGATGCTTCAGTTGCTCGGAACGCTACAGGGAAGTTTCCCCCCAAACCCAGAGCTGGCTTTATACGTCCCCTCTGAAATTTTTCCTGTCTGTACCACTGGATAGAGTAACGGCGGTAATGGATGCTCCTTCTCATTATCGAACACTTTTTAGGCTGACAACTTTCGATGACTCATATTTTAAACAATTTTTAGAACTAATAATCAGTGATGCCGAGTTTGAAACATTACTGAAAACCTTTCTAAGAATTTTTGTTTCAAAGTTTTCATGTTGCGTAGTTTTCTAATATTTTTTGCTGCTCCTTCCTCCTCCTCCCCCTCTGATTCAGAGCAGAAGTACCCTGCAAAATGCACTCTTGCACTGTGTCATGTAAATAAAACTAATAAGAATTTTCTAGCAATTAACCTACAGCATAAAAAGAAAAAAAAACACGAAAAGTTAAAGCAATTTTTTAAAAATAAAATGTTATTCATTGTTTTGTCAAAAGGGGCCCTAATGAGGCTTTGTATTTGAAGTAATACGCACCTTACAAAATCAGATGAGATGCCTTCGAAAATTAACCTGGTTGGATCAAGCCAAAGTACTCTCTTGCTTTACTTAAACTATTAGTACATGCAACAGCGTGTTTCTTCGCAACCTGAGTTATATTAGATCAATTTTCAAAGACACAGACCGTAGATAATAAACGGCTTCTCAGTAAAAATGCTGCAGCATGCAACTCACACTTCAAGGGTTTCACACCATTATCCATTCGACTACATTGCTTCGTACTTTTACAACAATATTGTAACTTTTTTTATTTCTCTTACGTGTCTCATTAAAATAACGTCGACTATGCATTGTTATATTTCTTACTTCAAAAACGGCTACTAACAAAAATATCTCAGACTTCTTTTAATTATGTATGAAATGCGGCAACACTAAGGTTGTATTTCTAGGTTTTCACATCATCTTATATTCGAATATACATCGTCTCATATGTTAAATAAGGAAATTGTGCACTACAAACTTGATTTAAGGAATGATCGGTAGAAAAAATCTATTTATGCTTCAACAAGCTTCATTCACCAGAAGTATCTCGTACTATGTATTTAATAGGCTTCTCGTCACAAAAACATCAAGACACTTCTTGGCCCCATGTTTGCACAAAACGCAACTAAACATGCGCTTCAGTTTAAAGGCTTTACTACGGTTTCCACATTTAAACAGTTTCTCACTGTTGTATCATAGAATGTAGAAAATGCAGCAGAAAATCTCAAATCATAATACAACGTGTCACACTTAAGATATACTCAGCTTCCTGTATTTTGACTTAAAATGTGCAACAGATAATCACAGATATGCCTTGCCACAAATTTTACTCTTTTGAGCTTTTCTCCAGTTTGAACACGAACCACTAACAAAATAATTGCACTAAGTGAGCAAACATTTTCCGCCATATTACCATACACTTTTCTTGTTTTTTTATAAAGTTGAATTTCCTCGTCTGTCCCATTCTGGCAGTAGACTTGGAAGTTTTCTCTTTTTTAGTTGAAACAAGAATGGCACATAATATAACACATATCATGGTGTACTCGTAACCAAACTGCTTCGTGATTGGTTAAAAATAATGTCTAAAGGAGTTTAGAATATAGCTTCATTAATTTTGTTTGTCTGAAAATACTAAAGAATACTTTTAATAAGAATTTATGAACAACATGAGAGCCCACAAACAAGGTGTAAATGATACTGAAGTTTTAAGAAGGACAAATAACGTAGCGCCACCTAGTTTTACAGATTGGAAGTTTTGGTGGTTTAGTTCCAAGGGTGGTCGAGGCGAGTCTCTGTGCTCGGTCAAATGCTAGGACACCACCCTAATGCAAGTTTGTTACTCATCATTCCTACGGAACCTTTTATGTACTCATGGTAATGGGTAAATAGATTTAATTATGCGGAGACTCGATGATTTTGAAACCCGGTGGTAAATTCGGATAAAAGGAATATAAAGTGGGTTAGTGTCGAGATGTACAGAAGAATTTCCAATGATGTCAACGTGCACAAAAATCGTGTTTATATTTATTATTTCGACGGCATTTTGACTTTCTAGACCCTGAAGTAGGTTCCTAATTGAAACCCCAAGACTCGTGCCAAGCTCTTTTCACCCGTAAAGGCAATTCCATATTTTGAATCGTTAATTATCAAGTTGGGTCGTAAAGTGTTTACGTTAGGAAGAATCGAAATAGCTTCCTTGTCATCACCATTTTGATCTATCGAGTTTTTGAGAAATTTATTCAAAATCTTCAATTTCGTAAGCCCCGGGGGTGACCATCACTTTCTGTCAAGTTAGACAAGCATCTATGGTGTATTTAATTTCGTTATTTTTTGAATCAATGTTGTATATGCTGTTATACGTGTCTAAATTAATAAGCACCCATTCGTAGCTTTTTTCAGAGTCCAAATAAAAAGGAGTATTTAGATTAAATCTCAAGTCAGAGTCTTTGCCAGTGAGAAGTGAATCCATTTTTTTTTAATTCCCTTTTTTCATTCGATAAACAGAGTTTACTAATGCGTAGGTACGGATGACTGCCAAATTTAGGGGATGGACGAAACAAAAAAACACCCTCCAAGGGGTGACGAAAAGGTAGTAGAATTTCCGACGAGTAGCAGGTTTTAGGGGGTCTCCTCCAGATTGATTGAAACGGAAAAAAAGGTAATAAAAGGCCATTTCCCACCCCTTCCAGATGGATGAAATCCAGCGTGTGGGAAGCGGCCCCTCCACAAAGACGAATTTCCGCGCACGGCCATTTTGTTTTTCCACCTTCCTCCAGATCGACGAATTTCCACATTCGGCATGCGGGAAGCATGCAAGTGGGGATATGTATCTGGCTTAATATCGTCAAATTCGAAGAAGAATCAAATTCGCTTTAATTCTAACGTACAAGATCCTTCACGGTCTTATTGCCATTGACCTCCCCTTTTTTGATTTGGCGCAACGTGGAATTAATGCGAGGGGCCACAAATGGAAACTTTCAACTCCTGTAGCACATTTAGACTGTCGCCGGAACTTCTTTTCGGTCAGGGTGGTAGGGCCTTGGAATTCCCTCAGTGATGAAACAGTGTCTGCATCCACTGTTGCTAGATTTAGTGGACTGCTGCATACTAACGATTTGAAAAAATTCCTAAAACGTCCACTACCAGTGGCCAATGGTTGATTCTTGCTCAAATAAATTGGGAGCAATATAAGCGGACTCCCGTCCCTTTTGTTATCCCTCCACTTTACTAGTGGAAAATGTTATTATTATTATTATTATTATTAATATTATTTTACTCTACTCCTCACAAAGCTCACGGTGCTCCTTGGGATTTAGTTTTTCCCCAGCTTTTACATGTTGGTTTTATACCAGGCTGTCCTGCAAAGTGTTAAGAGAGAAAATGCAAATGAGATTAGCAGTTTCTTTATTCTGAAATATCAGTTAGACATCTGCCTTTCATACAAGACAGTTTTCATTTGTTATTTGCTGCCTTCTCTGCTCGACTATTTAATTCTTTGCCACAGTTTGACTGCCTGATTTCTTGGTCGCACTTCTGTTCTTGATAAACAAAAGCGGAGATAGCTGTCCGCTATTGCAGTTCCCCCAGTAAAACTCCATTCACTCCAGGAACCATTTGGTGGAATATACGTGATCTTACTTTTCGCTTTTTGGTATATAGCATACTCAACTGTCGCAAATCTAGGAGAGGCCTCGTCTTGCACTTGTCCAAATTCAGCGGAATTTCCACCAGCAACTCTAAAGAAAAGGCCAGCGTATGTGTTACTAATATCTAACCAATCGGTGTTCGGCCAAAGTACCTTTGGAGATTTCTGGTTTGGTAGCTGAGCATGGATATATCCTGGTGGTACTAAGAGAAATAAAATAAGAGTGTTATAAATAAACAAAACACAAAGAAAGCTGAAAATTACGGGAAAAAGCACTGAAATTTTATTTAGACCAAGCCATTGAGACCACATCTAATGGGTTTGCTAAACATGAACGCGCAGATAAAAATCGTTAAATAATTATTATTAATTATAAATAAAATGTTGTTCAACTCACGATAGGAAGACTAAATCATATGTGAAATAACAGACAAACTTTGTTTATTTTGGAAATACTTGTATAGTATAGTAAATTATAAGTTTAATATTGAACGGGATGAGAAAACCTATTCGTCGGTGAAGTTTAACCCAAAACACTAGCTGTTAATTTAGCATATAAATGCTATCATATATCCATGAAAAACAATATGGCTTCTGACTAGCTATAGAAACTGTTAGTATTCAGACAATTTACCTTTCAGCACATGATCGTCCAGCCTTAATCCCAAATAATAAGCAATAAGGATAAGAAGGCACCAAAAAGAAGTACAGTGGTGATCATTCAAATTAATGTTTACATTAAACCAACAAAAATGTTACTGTTTTAACATATACGCCTATTGTTGTCCCATTTTCACACCCTTGTACACATTTTATTGAAAAATGAACATTGACTGGCTAGTCTCGTGGCCACTTCTGGAATACATTTAAAGTTTGTTCATGTATTTTATTCATGGCAAATTATAGCTCTTCACGCACTCCTTACCAGCCATTTTTAAGTTGCATGATCGAAATGCGGTGGCTCGTTGGAACACACAGCTTTGTTCTACGCACAAAACGTTTATGAAACCAAGAAAAATGGCTGATTCTGCTTCCTAAAACTTTGATATTAGACCACATAATTATCAGATACTGTATTTGCTCAATAAACAGGGTGTTTCTAAACCCTATGCAGAAACATTTATTGATGACTTGTACCATAGAAATGAAGGTTAAAAATTGTCCGGAAATGCTTTCTAAGGGCACTGCGGCCCCTCGAAGGTTGCCGCTAAAACCGCGTCCCAACCTAATATCTCGGAAACTGTGTGAGCCACAGCAATAATCCTTGGTGTGTGAAGTAATAGTAATAACAGGTATTATTCCACTGTATTAGCACATTAAAAACACATAGGGAGAGGCTGAAATGTGGGGGGGGGGGGCCCAACTTTCCCACTTTCTGTTTATCATTCAAGGTGTTTTTTTTTCAAATTTCGAACGAATAAATCCTTGTTATACGTAATCCACAGGAACCGGTCGACCTTCACAGGCCCAAAGACTAACCAGTAAGGATTTTCATGACATGCTGTCAAACATGACCGATCAACAATCCCTGACAAC
>JAHWFP010166326.1:0-46706 GCA_023313725.1 Lithobius niger
ACTGCTCGCCGCATCTTATCCCTCCTCCCAAACCGGAAGCACAAACACGTGCGGGAAATTCAAAACAACTTCCCGTTTCTCCAAGTCAAAAGGCGTTCAACGCTCGAAGTGCCTGAGGAAGGTGGGAGATCTGTCAAAAAGATAAAGACCACCGAAAATTCGCACCCTGATTTGTGACAATCGAGGGACAATTTTGGTAAATAGCGTACCATGTTTAATTAATTGTTTGAAATCTACAAAGTTTTAATTTAGCTCGAAACATACAAAAAATTGTTAACAGAATGTAAATAATAAAGCCAGGTTCTTGCACTGCAATAACTGTTTATATTTATTATAAATTTATCTTTAAACACAAAGAGTTTTGGCTTGTGACTGGCAGTAATGACTGATACAGATAGAAAATTCAAACCGAGGCAGTAATACTGTACTGGGCCGAATACAAGACGGTATTTTTTCAACTTTGTTCCATTAAAACTGCATAGTCATCATATATCCGCGCCAAAATCCATAACTCGGCCAAATTTTGACCGATTTTGAATACGCCATTCGAATAGTTTTTTTGTGAGCCATCCATCGGTGTAATGAGAAATAAGTAGCTCAAGTAGTTTTTGAGTTATATAGCCTACCAAAAAACTACAATATAACCAAAAATAGACCTCAAAAATTGTTACGAAGTGCACAATAAAAATAAAACCCGTATAATGATGAAAAATAAGATTCTGAATCAGCATTGGCTGAACTACACTATGGTATCAACTACATTGGTAACAGCGGTACTGGCAGAATCTTGGGTGAAATTCGTCAGCCTTATAATCATGCCCGTTAGAATTTTAGTTGAAATTTTGAGCCCAAAATGGCAATTAGCCTTATATTTGAGCCGCCTTACAATCGGCCCAGTACGGTACTTAATTTAGAATGGATCAATTTTTGTAAAGTTTATTAAGAAGTTTAGGGACCATACCTTTAATGTAGGCCCTAACTAAAAAATTGAAAGGACGTTCTTGTGAATAAAATGCATGAGATACGAGTTTTTTCCGTTTCAGGAGAATGGCCCACAAATTGAAAATGTAAAAAATACACAAGTCAGCAAAGTTCACCTTACTATTTTTGTAATAGCGAATATTCGAATGGGGTGTATCCTATTCGAATATGCTCTTAACGAATATTCGTATAACCGCTGTTGTTTGTTATGCACCACCACAACATTGTTCGCACCACAGACGCGGCTGCACCGCATTTAACAGCTATTAACAAACAGCAAACTCTTCACTCGATGGTGCATCTATAAGTCCAACCAGCACCAAAAATAGGCAGCCAACAATGTACTTGTTAAAAACATCAGGAACTTGGAACTGAAGCACTCCTCGTATGACGTTCAGAGTGACGATTTCTGTCGCACTTTCTAGCAAATGCGGCGGCACAGAAGCAACATTTGTAAGGTTTCTCGCCCGTGTGAGTCCGATGATGAATTACAAGGTCGGTTTTACTGCGAAAGGTCGTTCCACATTCTTGACACGGAAACGGCCTTGCGCTAGAATCGGAATGCACAAAACCGTGGGAAACCAGGTGATTCTTTTGCCTAAATGTCGCGTTGCAGACGTTGCATCGGAAAGGTTTTAGCCCTTGGTGATGCAACATGTGTCTCTGCAAGTTGCCTTTTATCGAAAAACTTGCATCACACTCCTCACACTTGTACGGTTTCTCTCCCGAATGCGTTCGCATGTGTTTTCTCATGTTACTCTTGTCGGAAAAGGAGGTGTCACACTCGGTGCACTTAAAGGGTTTGTCTCCCGTGTGAACTAACAAATGCGAATCTAAGACACTCCTCCACGCAAATGTCGCACCGCATTCCGTGCACTTGTATGGCCTTGCTCCAGAGTGACGGGCAAAATGCCTGGTGAGATAGCACTTCATTTTGAACTTAGCACCGCAGATTTCACAAATAAAAGTTGCTTTATCAGCTTCAGATCCTGAATTAGCTTTGGAGTGCAGGTCTCGAGGAGGTATTGCACGTTTACTCTCTTCAAATTCGCAAAGCGGTGATATTTCACGTTTAATCTCTTCAAACTTGTCTTGGCCAGACGGCATAGTTTGTGACGCAGAAGTATGGTGTAGGCCTACATATGGAGGAACATTACAAGTTTTAAGTATTAGAGGAGACTGATTAGCCAAGCTACAAATTTTGGCTAATACTGACGACATACCGGCACTCACAGCAGAATTTTCAGTACCGGGACTCGTCACATACTTTTCAGTACAGGGACTCGTCGTACAGTTTTCAGCATCTGAACTAATCATACAGTTTTCATTACCGGGACTCGTACAGTTTACAGTGCCGGTACTCGTACTATAACTTTGAACACCGGAGCTCGCAGTACAGTTTTCATTACCGGGACTCGTACAGTTTACAGTGCCGGTACTTGTACTATAACTTTGAACACCGGAGCTCGCAGTGCAGTTTTCATTACCGGGACTCGTACAGTTTTCATTACCGGGAATTGTACAGTTTTCATTACCGGGACTCGTACAGTTTTCATTACCGGAAATTGTACAGTTTTCAGCACTGGGACTCGTACAGTTTTTAACACCAGGACTCATTGTGTAGTTTTCAGCACCAGGACTTGTACAGTTTTCAGCACCAGGACTCATTGTACAGTTTTCAGTACTCCCCACACAGTTTTCAGTATCTGGGTTTGTCGTACACGTTTTAGTACCAGGACTGTTGGGCCTCGTATAGTCGTTAGTAGGCCTAACTGATATTGTGTTGGGAAGCATAGTAAGCTAGTAGTTTCTAACTTTTTACCGGGCTATGTGTAACAGCTACCATAGACTGCACAATTATTTAGTATGCAAAACTACGTCTTTGACATTTTTAACGCTTCATTTTAAACAACAGTATAAGTGCCTGTTGATACAGTTGGACTTCCTGCAAGCTACAAGTTTCAGACCCTACTAGAGACATTAAAAGTTATACCACAGGCGTGCCTGAACATTACAAGCACAGATCATGAATTTAAAGTCGTGTCACAAGTAATGCAGACGAAACTTCAAGTTGTTTCACCAGTCCACATTAAAGTTTCAACCGCCACGAACGATTTGTTTGGTGCCATAGCAGAAGCATATGTACTAACATGCCTTATTTGGGATATTCTTCCATCCGCCACGACTACGGCTGAAGTACCATAAAATCACTGACAATGCACTAAAATCATTAAATTTTAGGAGGTTGGCAGCTAAACGAGAAACCTGAGGCCATTGAGTGTCGGCAAGGTACACCTTCAGTACCGTTTCGTAAACCACGAGAACGAAGTTTATACCTGGGTAAGGTTATCAACCGCACAACTATAAAATTTTAGACCGAATGTGTTATTAAATTTCTTTTATTGTCACACTGGAAATATTTGTAAAAAAAATTAAAATAAAAAAAACACGTCATATCATTATTTATGAGTGTATTTCTAGCAACAGTGAACCTTTCATTTAGCGCTACGTTTTGCACAGATCTCTACATATCTATAAATAACCAAACATGGGAGGGGAAAATACCATTTCGGTGCAAGAGCCAACTGAGATAAAAATCTCACAGGCTCATTCAAACCCTTGAGTTTCGATCTTCGTCGGCCTTGTGGGCAGTTATCAATCCAAGGCGGTAGAGCGTGTATTGCTGCTCGCTTGTAAGTAAATACATTTTGTTCAAATTCTAGTTAACGTTTCGTTTCCTGTTGTGCATAACTTTGAACGTTTGCGCGTAACTGTGAAGTTTTGGTGCAGCGGGTGCTACCAGTTGAGACACTGCTGTTGGAATTTTGGAATCCAATTCATGGTTTAGAGTACTTGGGTTACCTCCTTTTCTGATCTGGGCGGCTCTGCGTCTTCGTACGTGTCTTACTGCGCAGGAAGTATTGATTATAATTCCGTTAACAACTCCCTCGATCCGCTAAACGCATGTGTAGTAAACTCTGATGCACGTAAATTCATAACGGCTACTCCTTTTCGGCGATACATTCTTAACTCCTCGTAGATTATTGAACGGAATTGGGGCTTCAAAATACAAAGATGGCGGATGAAAACTAGTTAAAGACTACCACTGATCTTGCTACAAACGATATTTCAAATTTATTGCTGGAAATAAAATAAAAGAAAATTTATCGCGGTAATGTAGCCGTCGCCCAAAAATTCCCATATTCCAACATTTAATTGCTGTAAAAAAAAATGATAATCTAAATGAGAGTTAAATCGGAATCTAGCCACGCACAAAGACTTCGTCTACAGGCGCGAATAAACTTCCGCCATATTGTTACTCCAAGAAGAGTACCCGCTGGGTATGTAAACACGCGGCCAGGGTAAATAACGTTATTTACAAAACGTTTGTTCAAGTTATTGTATCGCCGAAAATGTGGTACTATACAGCATGTTTTAAGCTATAAAAATATTCCGTTCCTTTCTAGGTACACTTAAAAAAAAAAGACAAAACAACATCGAAAATTCTTAGCAGCAGAGCAGACGATGCCAGCATGTTCTGCTGTGAATTGCTACAATCGACATTTTAAAGGTTGTGGGAAAACTTTCCATGTGTAAGTATATTTTTAAGGGTATTGGAATTTAAAGTGGAATTTTTATTGATGTTAAATTTTACCTCTAAATTACAAGTCCTGTAACAAAGTTGTACTGGGCACTGCACCAATGTAGGTCATTCAGGGGAGTCGTTTATAATCCTCACAATAAAAATCCCCACTGCCGAGGAGCCCACACGAATAGTGATTTCACATGGAATATGCCATGCCGCACATTTCACACGGAATAATGTTTGCATGCCGTGCCGTCCCATGCCGCGCGCAAGCGAGCCACAACGGCTGCTACGCAACAAGCGGCCAGCCCGGAATGGCACAGGCTGGCGCTGCTTGGTACGCTTTAATTATTCCGACTGAAATCGAAACGCGCGCGGTGACGTGCTGCTGGAAATGCTAACAAAGCTTCATTGTAGTTAAAGTTGAAAAATCACCTTATATCTGCAAATTTTCGATAGTCAGCAGTCCTGGAGGAGTAATGGCTCAGGCGACTAGCATCTTCAGGCTCCACAACAACACTGCATGCCGTGCCGTCCCATGCCGCGTGCAAGCGAGCCACAACGGCTGCTACGCAACAAGCGGCCAGCCCGAAATGGCACAGGCTGGCGCTGCTTGTTACGCTTTAATTATTCCGACTGAAATTGAAACGCGTGCCGTGACGTGCTGCTGGAAATGCTAACAAAGCTTCATTGTAGTTAAAGTTGAAAAATCACCTTATATCCGCAAATTTTCAATAGTCAGCAGTCCTGGAGGTGTAACGGCTCAGGCGACTATCATCTTCAGGCTCCACAATAACACAGTTCACTACTTGGTAACGACCGGTCGTCTGCTTCGAATATTGGGCGCGTCCTCTGGTATTTGTTGGGTACGTTGCGAATCTGGAGTGCTGTTGCCGTTATTCGTTGCGTTTGTCGCCCATTTCTCATGCAGACTGCTGCTATCGAAAATTTGCTGAAATTTTGTTATTTCGTGTGATTATGAAAGTAAGCGTGATATAAGGTGATTTTTCAACTTTAAAAATGAATTTTCACAGTAGACCATGTGACATTTTCAAATTGTAGTTAAAAATTACCAGCCACCTGTTGTCAAAACAAAGGAGCCTGACAACAGCCGCTTGTAATTAAACCGTCTGAAATCAAGTCACACAGGCTCTCCAGAATCTGCTAAAGGAGGTTGGCCGCATCCGGCCACAGCCCGAGATAAGGGGTGGCATGATGCAAAATTTTTTTATCCGATAAGAGTTTTTAAATTATCGTGATAATCGATAATATCTCGGTAGAATAAATTTTAGGGCTGGAACAACCATTTTAATTTTGTTAATTAAAAAACATTGGCTAAAGCATACAGGGCAACCTATGTGAATTGTGTAGCACTTGCCATTTGGTCAGTAGACATGAAAATGCACTTGCCATTACTTCCTCACCATGCAGAAACAATTTAGCAGTTGTGCTGATACCTAATGCTTAAATATTGTTTGTATTAAACTACCTTAGCAATCAGCTTAAGTGGTTAGCAACAGTATTGTACACTTGGTTGGAGAGCCCTTGTAATTCTTCACGCAACACTGCAAACCGCTTGTATCTAGCTATTACGGTTTCCGAGATGATAATTTAAGCATCGAGGTTTGCACGATAAGTCGATAAATCAGCAAAAGTGGGATATGATAATCAACGAAAATTTATTGCAATAATATCGAATTATCGATTATCGTGTCACCCCTTACCCGAATTATTCTGTGTGAAATCACTACGATATCCCCACAGCTACGGAGTCTCCGAAACCCAAAATCTGTGTAGGTGCAGAAAGCCTACAACCCAAACGCAGAAGTATACAGACCCTACATGGTGTTTAGCAGTAGCAGAGGCGTAGTAGCTGCAACTACCACCGGGGCCCTGCGTAGGCTCGAAATAGGAAAAATGCGCTATAATTAAACTTTCTAATCTATGTCGGAAGCCCCACAACAAGAGCGCAGAAACCTCGCTTAAAACGGACAAGTTTGCGAACAATGCAAAATCCCCATGGGTGCAGAATCCCCGCAATTTAAGATCCCTGTGGAATCGATTGGGTTACTGCCCTTTACCCTGTGTGAACAGACAGACTTGTATTTTACATTCTGGATACCAGCTACTTTGGTATATTTATCATGTCACGATTCGTACCGTGGAACATGACGAAATTCGGAAAATATCAATTCACAAAGTAAACGCGCATATTTCCACAAACTAGACACTTACTACTATGTCCAGCAAAGTTTCAACAACTCCCTGTTGTCTTCATCAGGCTTTTAAAGTTTTATTTATTTTGTGAATTGACATTTTCGGAATTAATCATGTATGCGGCTAAGTAAAGTAATGCCAGATCAAATGCTGTGACTGACCAAGGTACATAAAATGAAGTGTAAAGTAGGTCTGGTGATAAAAAAGACGCTGTTGATGGGTTTACAGTGCTGCTGCAACTTTATCGATGCAGTAGTGTTGGATGGTACCAGAAATTTTTCAGGCGTTGCCGGTACCAAGCTTAGTACCTCAGTACTCGGTTTTCTGCGGTACTTATGAATAAGGCAGTTTTGGTATTATAGTGCTGTGGTTCCAATACCTGATTTTTAAATAATATCAAAATATTCATTGAAAAAAGTGTTTTAGGCCACGAAAAAGAAATTGTTTGGTTTACGGCCGAGGTTGCAAATTGAAGCACCAGGCAACCAGGCATTTTATTTTATTTTTTTATTTAACTGGCCACGTTTCTTCAATAAGTAAAGCTGAAAGCTGAAAAGTGTGTAGAAAGCCTAAAAATATATAATATATTGCTAATAGGTTATTTGTCATCTAGTATTCAGTATTTTTCTAAGTTTTTCACACACAACTTCTTAGTGGATTGGGCTAGAGGTTTGAAATTAGCACCATTGAAAAGCTCGTTTTGAACCGGTTATAAATGGTATATTGGAATGTCAAAAACGTGAAAATTTCGCGAAAATATGATTTTTTAGCGGATGGACCAAGATTCTAATAAAAAAATTTTGATCCGCGATAATTAGCACCCGCACGCATCTGTAAACCAAACAATTAACTTTGCATGGCCTTATTTGGTATACTTTTATTGGAAAAAAATTATTGTTTCCCCCCCCCCCCCAAGGGTTTAAGGCAAAGTGCGTTTTTCGCGTTCAAAAAAAATCTTCTAAAATTTGTAGTTAACATGATATCCAAGTAGAAATGCATTGTGAACAAATGCTCATTGTAGCATCAAAGAAATGCCAATTTGGCTCCACTTTTGTGCATTATTTAGAATTCCAATTTGAGCATTGTTGCTGTTTAACTGATTGTTGCACTACTTTCAGTCTAAATGAACTATTGTTGTAATTTTTAGAGCCTTTTTCATGTTAAAACAACGATATTTGGCACCATTGTATGATTTTTGGTAGTTGTACACCGTGAAGTTACTGCCCAACACTACGATCCAGTTTAAAAATTTTGCCGATACTGAAATTTAAAGGGTAATTATATCCATTTTGACATGCATGTTTTACTTTTGGATCACTTACACAATAACTAAACACAAGAATTGCGATAGGAATACGTTACGTACGTCTGATGCAACAATTTGATTACTGCATCACCAAAACAAGATTCGGAGACCACCATTGTTTTGGTGGAACGCGCAGAAATTAATGCCGACAGATGGTGCTTATCAATTTCGACGTTTGCAGCCGATTGAGATAACTGTGTTGGCATTCCTGTATGGCTTAGGTTTGCAACATTTTTCGGAAAATCTTCTGCCTCTGTAATAATTAACTAATTCGTGTTTAACTTTTTTACTTCTAAAACCTTCACGTCATTTCAGTTAAAATTATCACGTTCTTTTTGTTTTATTTCTGATAAAGCAAACACTCCTTAGGCCTAAGTAATATGGCGTACTATTTATTAGTCCCAGTAATTACCGGAGTGCATATTTGATTTAGCAAAGTGATGTGATGTAGTTATTGTGATTTGAATAACATTTTTTTCTTGACCTGTACTGCATTTTCTTTCAACCGGAAAAAAAAAGTCAGGGAAAAATGTCAGTATTGGTGTGGAAAAACCTAGAAAAATCGAAATTTCATCGTGAGGTTTTGAATGCCACCATGTTCTGGAGCACGACCAACAGTCAGAGATCGACTCTTAATCGCGAAGTGAAGTTTGCCGCTAGAACTACTGATTCTCGTGAATTTGCTTCCATTGCTGCCAGCTGTTTCGAGCCAGGCAGTTATTGTAAACGAGAAAAAAGAATTCCGATGTGAAAATCGTCTTCTCTCCTAAAGTGATTCAGCTGATCTAACCTAACCTAACCTAACCTAACCTAACCTAACCTAACCTAACCTAACCCATAAGAAATTAGTTTAAAAAATAAATAATAACAATAATAATAATAAAACCGCTCGCCACATAGGCCCCACTTCAATGTAGTTGTAATTAATAATTCAGTTGTGTGACTTGTATATCATACCTAAATTAATAAGACATGTCGAGCTTATTCTAATTGATGTCTGCATCCCATTTTCTAAAAGGTTTCCGCTCACTCGTCCAGAGCTGGCAGAAGTGTGGCTGGATAACATGAGGAGAGACCGGTGGTTCCCTGCCAAAAAAAGTGCTTTATGTTCCGACCATTTTGAAGAGTCGTGCTTTGATCGAACTGGTGCTACCGTACGGCTAAGGGAAAATGCTGTTCCCACCATTTTCGATTTTACGCGGCACTCGGCCAAGGTTAGCAAATTAATTTACATTTTAAATTAGCCTGCCTCCTATGGGTGCATAGAGTTAAGTGTGTTAAGAAGGTTAGAAGACTGATTCTCACATTACAAAACAAGGGGAACGATGAATAAGCGTCAGTTAACGTTGTTTGCACAAAATTCATCAACGTTTTGGAGGCCTGCCTGCCTGCCCGGGCCTCAAGAATCTGAGAAGTATAGCTCAGTAACCAAACAAGTAGTTCCCCAATTTTGCTAAATGTCAACTGCCATTTAAAAAATAATGTATTGTAAGTGTTCTACAATAATGGCAACAACCATGGCTTGCGATAAGAGGGTGGATCCAGAACGAATTGTTGGAGTGGGCCGCAGGGTAATTTTTCTGTTTCGATGCAATTTTATCTTAATTTAACGCTTTTTTGTCCCATCAATTTCGGCAAATTTTCCAAGTTTATTTACTTTGGAGGGAGTGAGGCGCATCCTCCTCGACCCGTCTGTTGGATCCACTCGTGCTTTCGATGCAGACATGTTGACCAATGTAGGATCAGCTATCGAAAGCCAGTAGGCCCGATGCAAGTAATGAGTCGAAAACGAGAACTTGCACAACTTCTGTTTAAATTGCTGTCATGCTCTGCTCTGCAGGCAAGCTTTGTAGCAGTACCGAAAGATGGCGTTGACATCAACTCACCTTACTTACACACCTTTTGCTTTAATTCTAGGCGTTTCTCAGTAGAGTTACCTAACAGAAATTTGGTGGATTAATAAATAGTAAAGGCATACAATACATCCATAATTTACTTCTAGTGATGGGAAAAATTAAATTTACCCCAGTTCTAGATTATCCCCACTGTAACCAGGTTACTTGGTTACGTAAGATTCACTAGCCCTGTGCCTGCCCCTCCTCCCCCCACTTTCAGAATGTAGCACCCTACGTGACCTCATAATAACCTGTGTGTGGATTAACCCTTAAAGTGCTGAAGACGAGTATACTTGCCAAAAACACAAGCACAGCTTTGAGTCCTAAAAACAGAGTCCAAAGTATGCACGAGATGGCCAACAATGGAGAAACGACAACAATACTAGGTTCCCTTAACAAGCCGACTCTATAGAGACGGCCGTGGCCGAGTGGGTAGAGGCGTGTGCCTGAAGTTAAAGAGCTCCTTCAAGTTGCTAGTTCGAGTCCCGTCCAGGTTACCCCTACTTTTTTGGAGACAGAAAATTAATTCAGCAGTCAAAGGGTTAAAGTTCTGGGTTTGATTAATAAGAATTCAACTGGGGAGCCTTTTTGCAATTGTCAAAAGTGTCATTCTAGATCCAACTACTGGGTTTGTACGCTACCTGGAAAAGTCTCGTATTTAAAGGGATATTCCTTCAAGCGCCATTTTTCACTATCAACTACATCAAGTACGGCCCCAAAGGTCTATTTCCTTACCGATAGTCAATCCCTTGGTAAAAATCCATTTTAAAATGAGGGTTCTATGAGATTTTCTGTTGAATAATACTTAACTATATTTACTGCGTCCTGCAGTATATGATCCTTTGCGCGCTTACAATAACCTCGACGTTTCATCTCTGTGTGTGCATGTACTAATTTTCTAAGTATTACCATGAGATCAAATATCTAAAAGACTAATGCGGTAAAAATTAAAATTAAATATTCCAATAGATCACCAAAGCAAAATTATAAGACACTAGCCTAGAAGATTATAAAATGTGATGTTAAAATACGAGAACATTGTGGTTTGTGACGACACGATTAATGCGTTCATGCTGGTTCGTCTATTATGCGCAATGCCAATTGGGACAGTAGCTGTGTTCTTCGCTGCGAGAAATGCAGCTCCTATCTCAGTTGACCTTTGCGATGCTATATGCACGGATGGCGATCAGCGCATGGCTGTTATAAGGCAGGTGGGCGTCCCTTTCGCCTACCTTTTTCCAGGCCTTGAAAAGTATGGAATTCTAGTACTGTAGATTGTCAATTTCAGGCTGAAAAGCTCAGGTTTACTGACAGTAATGTTCAATGAATAATTTGGAGCTTCATTGTTTCAGTATTTAGCTACCTTACTGGAAATCAATAAAAGCATTTGATTGTGTAAACTCTATTGTTCGACATTCTGCTATCTGAAGAAAAGAGAACAAAATGTCGTACAACACACGCTCATTTTTCTCTTAGTCTACATCTCCGACTATGGTTGCTTCTTCTGAACTGCTGGTTGTTTTGTTAATGGTGTAAATCCCCAAGTTGTGGTTTTTCAAGGTTAGCCAATCTCAACTGTGTGATTCTATTTGTTAGCATTAATTTTAAGTCTGGGATTCTACCAAGGGGTTTGCCCTGGTCAAAACGACATTTATTGTATTAAAAAAAAAACCCATATTTTAATCATGGTTTTGACTTGCAAATGTTACATTAGCTATCTCCGGTCAAATCTGTTATGGGTACATTTCAGGTTGGTCTTTTAGATACTTGGCTAATGTCTAGTTAATAACGTATGGAAGATTCTCTGTAGTTTCAGGCTTGTTACGAAAGCATGTTGGCGCTATCGGACTCAAATTTGCCAGTGTTTGTTTTCTTCTTAGCTCCGTAAAACATATAAATTCATCGGACCTCCATTCTTAATACCTGTAATGCCAGGCCCATGTTTGATGTCTTAATATTCAATTGATGGAAATTGAACTGATGGAAATTTTTCCATCGAGTTTAAAAATGTTGGAAGAAATTAGTATAGTTGGAAATTGCCGGACGGATCCCATACACCATTCCTAAGCCACTCAGGAAGTTAGAATGCGCAGCTTCTCTGTGACTGGAAAGTTGAGGTAGTGTCAGAGATGCCTTGGCGCGAAAGCCAAGTAGGTTGGGTTGGTTCGATCTTGGAGCCAGAGCTGGACCACAGCCAAACGCTCTCCTATAGGTCCGCACTTGCCATTCCATTTATCTGCATAAAAGAAATGCAACTCGTTTGCTGCCATGGCTTCTACCCATCATTGATGTACAGTCGCTGGAACACGGCGTCTTCGATTCCACCCAAGGGGAGGTTAGGATATGAAGTCATCATAGTTAGGTCTGCAGATGCTTCAGCAACCTAAAGTTGTGTTGCGTTGTGCCAGAGGTGTTCCTCTGTTAGCATTCTACTGGTTTACTAAATATCGTGTGGGGGACTCGACCTCGACCCCTTCCCCGGATGCAAGTGAGAAAACAGTACCATTAAAGTTCGTTTACGTTTCGAAAGCCCTTAATAGCCTTAGTTCCCAAACTCCCATCAGGAGTTGAGAAGTTTAAAGTTATTTTATTCATCATTATGCTTCAGTTTAATTTAACGCAAAACATCGCGTACGTCACCGACATGTTCTAAGCAAATCACCAGAAATGTGCTTACAATTCACGACCAATGTTTGAGCTGATGTTCTTCTGTTACTTACTTTGTATGCTTACCGATGTCACTATTAGAGGTGCTACAATAATTGTATGCTTACCATTAAGCATTGCACAAACACCAACAGAATCTATTGCTTCTGCTGATATTGAATAAATTAATCAGTGGGCTCAATCCTTAGCCTGGTGGCAGCTTGCCTAGTGTCACTATGTCGTCGTAGCTGACATTGTAAGGTGCCCTAGGCGACTTGGGATTAGCATCAGAATTGCAATAGAAATGCTGAGACTGAAAATGGTGTGAAAATGTTACTTCTGAGCCTAGAATTAATATAAAATAAATAAATTTATTTATTTTGTGCTTTTTGAAGTTTAGATAATGTAGAGCTTGATGTGAATCCATAGACTTCAATACCATAACTCAGAATAGACTCAATCCAAGCATAATAAATTTTTAGTTTGTTTGTTTTGCTTAGAATATTCTTGATTTTGTAAAGACTTGGCATTATTTTTCTTAATTTGATGATTAGTGTTAATATGTTTGTTGTAATTCCATTTACTATCCAGAGTAAAGCCCAAATATTTCACTTTACTGACTCAGTTAGGTTTTATACAAGTGTTAATACAATTTGTATGATTACAGTGTTCATTATGAATAAAAATATCAAAGTCCAATTCTGATTTACGATGTGGATTCATAAGAGAGATCAAGTATGCCTTGGATTCACTAATAAACACTTCATTTAGGACAAACCAGTCGTTAATATAGTCGAAATCCTCCTGGAGGTTTGCCTGCATTTCCTCAATATTTTCCTTTCTTGATCTTAAAATGATCTCATCAGCATACAAAAAGACAGCCGTGATTCAAAGCGTCCTCAATATTGTTAATGTATATTAAAAATAACACCAGTAGTGTATTTGCCATATTAATAAACTCATGATTAGTTTTTGTGATAGTGATTCTGTTTTGTGTATCTTTCTACTTGTGTTTCATTATATCTAATGGACGTGTATCAATCTGTTTTAGGTAAGAGCTCTCAAGCTTAAAAAGCACTCAAAATTGAAGAATTTTACGACTTCAAACAGAGTGCAATCGACTTCGGTTGGCAACCGCACCCTCAAGGAAGATTTTGGAGTTGACAACTTGCAAAATGTCAAAATGATTAAGCAGATCCCACAGTTTGCAAACCACGGCCTGGAACATGTGGGTGGCGTTGATGGTGAGAACACGCATAAAAAAGTAAAAATGTCCTCTCTACTCGACTCTCATCCTCTTATAAAAGTTTTATCCGTCACCCGAGTAGGAACAGGAACACCCTGCAGTAGTCCTCTGAAGGATGCCAATGTAGCGACCTCGTGCGTGACTGGGGGTCTAAACAACGTTTATTTGGACCATGACCACGATTATGTGGGCCCAGTAGGTAAAACTGTTTCTCCAACACAAACCAAACCACAGGTTTCACTGCTGAAAGCGATAAAACCAAAGATAAAGGTTTCATCTCTAGCCGAAATCGTCAATGATCTCAAGAGGAACCGAATACTGGCCGATGATAGTGCGGCCATTTTACAGACTTCGTTTGCTGGTGAACCAACAGAGGTGTTAATTCAGCCTTTCCAAAATGAATCGAAATCCACTGACAGTTGTGCATATTCCTCGGTTCTTAAAACTTTTGCCATGACTCTTCTGTTCTGTTCATCAAAAGCCTTTGAATACGTTCGTAATACTTTTGATTTAGACCTTCCTTCTTTGTCCACAGTGATGAAATGGTACATGTCGAACGACGGTGAACCGGGATTCACGAAAGAATCGTTCGCTGCGCTGGAAGTGAAGGTGTTGGAAGCCAAATCTTTAGGTAGGAAAGTAGTGTGTTCGCTGTCCATGGCCGACATCGCGCTGGAGAGAAACCTCGAGTGGGATGGCGTGAAGGTTCGAGGATTCCTCGATGTTGGAACTGGGTTAGGTGATGATGACACTTTACCGGTTGCCAAGCGTGCAACAGTTTTCATCGTCACATGTCTTAATGGTGGCTGGAATGTCCCGTGCGGATATTTTTTAAGCCACAATTTGACTGGTGTGGAGAGTGCCAACTTAGTGAATCTTTGCTTACAGAAGCTGCATGAAACAGGAGTACAAGTTGCATCGGTCACCTTTGACAGCCCAAACAGTCACTTCTCCACTATCAAAACTCTTGGTGGAAATTTGAACGTTCCCTGTTTAGTACCATGGTTTCCTCATCCCTCTAATAAGGCACAGAAGGTATACTTCTTTTTTGATGTTTGCCAAGTTTTGCAACTAGTTAGACACTGTTTTGCGTGCTCCCCATACCTTGTCGACGGTGAGAACCAACAAATTAACTGGTCTTTCATCCTTGATCTTCATCGGTGGCTGGAAAAAGATGGCGGTGTTCGTGCAGGCTCCAAGGTACGAAGCGTGCTCGCTAATTGGACGAAACACAAGATGGACGTCAACAAAGTTTCTCTTACGCCCTCCGCCAACACTGCAGACGCCCTAGAATGGTGTTGCAATCATTTGAAACTGGAACAGTTCCGAGGCTGCGAGGGCACAGTTAAATTTATTCGAACAATAACGCGTCTTGTTGACACATTAAATTCAAGCAACCCATTAGCAACGCATTTCAAATCACCACTGTTCCAGCTCAGCGAGCAGCAGTGGCATACTTTCCTTCGAAACACTGAACGTTATCTTTTAGAGCTGAAAGACCACAAAGGCTCGTCAGTCTATTTCACGAATCGAAAAACTGGGTATGTTGCGTTTTTAGTGAACATCATGAGCACGTTAGCCTTGGCTGAATCCCTAGTCACATGCGATGAGTGGACGCTTGCGTATCTTCCAACGAACAAGTTGTCGATGGATAACATGGAACTTTTTTTCAAGGACATACAATCAAAGTGCGGTGGGAGTGATGCCCCAACTCCACGTAGATTTATAGACGCATATAAACAACTTATTCTGTGTAGTGATCCGGCTCAAGACCCTACGTTAATTCTGAGTGCCACAAGAAATTTCATCAATGATCAGGTAACGACCGCTAACGTCCTTGATGTTTCGGAATTACGTCGTCGTGAACTGGAACTGCTGTCCTCAACTGAAACTGCTGCCGATTTTGTGGACAGCCCTAATGTTGTAGCCCTTTCGGAATACCTTGACAATCCTATGCTGTACGTTTCTGGCTTTGTTGTGTACCTGGTCGAGAAACTTATATTCTGCTCGGAGTGTATAACGGCACTGCACTTTGAGAAGGTCAATTTTTCGAGAAAAGAGTTGCTGTTCACGAGGAAAGATTCTGGCATTGCCATTAAACCTTCAGCTAGTGTGGTAACAGTTTGTCGTGCTGCTGAACAATGTTTAAAGAGCGTCTTGAACACATTACAAGACGGTTCCCTCCACATTGAACGAACCGTGATAGATATTCGGATCGGTGTGTTGCAAGACATGTTTGGACGTGGTGATGTTTTTGGTTCCCTGCGTAATCACATGTTTGACACACCTCCCGAAACCAACCACGTGTTAAGGTTGATTTATTTGTTGACTGAGTGCTACGTTAAACTTCGGTTGCATCATTTAGTTAAAAATGACTTTTCAAAGCAAAGTGAATTTTCGAAGCAACCACTTAAACAGTTGTGCCATACTATCTATTTTCCCTAATTTTGGGGGGATTCGGTACATTGTATGAATGAATTGCAAACTTTAGCCATGTTGTGACTGAAGGTTATAAATTGTGTTTATATTTAATATTTGTTTTTTTGTTATTTATGGAAAGAACATTGAAAAAGTCAGTTTATTTTTACCATATTTTTTTAATGCTTTTTAAAATTCAGGTTGTCTCTCGAGACACATATTTTAGGTATACAGTACCAGTTTTAATATCATCAAAGGAATAGAGTAAATGTTTTGGTGCAGTAGCTTCGTACGGTGATCTCCTGTCTTAAGTAAAAAAAATCGGTAAGTATCGGACGTAGCTGATCAACAATTAAAAATGTAACACTAGCCATGGCCAGTGAACTATCTGGCAAGACCTATAGCAATATTTACAGGAGAGGTTAGACAATATAGCCGCCATGATGTTAATGGGAGACATTTCTGGCACTACAGCCAGCCATATTGACAACTGCTGAGTTTTCAAAATACGGAAATAGAGGTGTGCGAGCAAAATAATTTTAATTAGAGTCGAACCAAGTTGAGTATTTAATGAACATGGCTTGTGTGCACGTTTCTTTTTAATATTATGATAACAACTAAAATGCTGCTCCATGGATTGTGGAGATTGATGTGTACAAATGGTTTTTCAGTTTTAAGGACATGACTTGAGAACAGTTTGAGATAATGGCTTTTAGTTTGCACCACTGGAAAGCTTTCGTCGAGATAATGAATTCGGTGTATTGAGATGTTAAAATTGGTCAAAAAATTGGCGAAGTTTCTGCATTCTCACCAGATACAAGTTTTTCGAGTACGGATGCAAGCAGCGAGCCGAATTCGAATACAGGTTGCATACTTGGTTCGGCTCGAATTTTTGGAGTATCGCACATCCCTAACGGTTAGTTAACTTTTACGTTGCTGTAACTAGAACAAATTTTTTCATCGTCTTTGGGCCCAATTTAAAGTAGCCACTCACAACATTACACTGCCACTCACAGCATTACAATCTCGAGATACACACACATTTGTCTCGGTTCAGTAATCCACACGCAGTATAGTTGGTCATGAGGCTTTATTGAACTGTTGTGGAATCCATTTCAAAAGGTCGTAACTGGAAGGTACTCCGCTCTATTCCTGGAACTATTTTATGTGCATCGTATACCGACTTCCAATTCCTGCGGTTAGTCGTTGGGACCGAGTTCATCCCACAGATTAAAGAACACTGTCCCACACTTAATTTTTAATCTGTCTCATCCGTTCGTCATTGAACGGTTTTCTCATATGATCTATATGGCTTGACTCTCGCTTTGGCACAGAATGGGAGGTGTATCGTGCAAAAATTTCAAAAAAAACTATTGCTAGGCATGCTGAAAGCATAACTGCGAACTGTACTTGTAGCATTGATTAGTTTAGTGTTCGCAGCAGGCACAAAAGCGTGGTGTTCTCATTCTTCCCGGTGTTGCAGCACTAAACGAGCGTTATGACTATGGTGGACTATCCTTGAAATTTTCCGACGATTTATTGGTACTTGAAAGGATTGAGTAATACATTTTTAATTAGAAGAGAAATTATCATTTCGCAATATATAGTGCAATAAACACATACCTTGGTTCTTTGTCTGTTCGAATTTAATGAAATTGATCCGTAAGAGTCTAATTTGATGTCTAGTGCACAAAAAGGTATGTAGCATCAAGCCATTGTCAATGTTAATAATTTACCCGCAATGCAATGTTTGCATTTAAAATGTGAGTATTGCATTTGCATATTTCAAGTAACTTCCATAATTCAATTCATATGCTAGAGCAGTCGAGTCACGCAGCACGATTGGTGAAGCATAGAGCTACAGTATTAAGTCTTCTCTGGTTTTTTCATCTGTATTCTAATTAGGGGTCGACCAAATTTCTGTTTCGGTTTCAGTTTCGGCACCGAAACCAGCAAATTTTTGATTTCGGTTTCGGCCTTGAAGTTATAGTTCAGTTTCGGTTTTGGCCGAAACCCACGAACTGGTTTCGGTTTCGGCTGAATCCTATGCTGCAGTTTCGGTGAAGCCGAAACCACTGCCGCCTCCGCGGGGCCCCATCACACATTCAGCTTTTATCTGCCATGCCATGCCATGCCATGCCAAGAAATAATAAATACAATTTTTCTTTCAATCCGAATTTTATCGTAATTGTAATGGCTTCGTTGCACTGGAAGGAGTTTATGCTTTCATTTTTGTTTATTTATGTTTTCAAGCAAAGCTTAAACTTACTGAATGAAGCCCCTTTGTGGTTAATGGATTTAACACGACTTAATAGTTTTAAAATAAAAAAAAGGCTAATGACCAAAAAGAAAAAAAAATACAAATGAAAATTCTGAAATCTTTTTGCAATATTGACAGTTTTTGTTAAATTCGGAATTTTTTTTGTGGGGCGGAAGGGCATGCTGGATTTTCTCAGCCTAAGGCCAGAAAATGGGTAAACAGCTCTGCCTCCCAGTCTAGACTACGTCTATGAAAAACCATCATACGCTCATAATTTTATGATTTTAGCCTTGTTTTTTGTCTAATTATTAATACTGATATTATTCAGGTTAGGTTCCGGTTTCGGTTTCGGGAAGGCCTGCTGGGCTTAGCTGTGGATCTTCACCCACATGCTATACCAACATACAGTGCAGGGAAGCCTGATGAGTAGTTTGCTCCGCTCAAAAACTTCTACGTAGTTCCCCGCGACCCTACCTTGTGGCATGTCGGTAGCGATAGTGGGTTAACCCTTTGATCAGGGAGCAGTTTAAGCCGCAGACCCCACCTAGACGCTCTAATTAACCCCCACTTGCACCATCGTACCAACTTTGAGAAGCTGACGAATTACTTCCTTGCACTTCTATTCCCCCCACCTCTCAGGTCCACCAAGCCCAACACTTAACAACACATGCTCGAGAGTTGTCTGCTTCCCCACAAACCCCACAGGTCATACCCTCATCCTCTCCTTCAGCCCTCTACACAAGGTACCTCGACTCTAGATCGCCATCTTTTGCCCTCCCCAGTCATCCCGATAACCCCTTTTCCACCGCTCCTTTCTATTCAACCCCTGGTTCCTTTTTGTTGAGGGATTTCCCTCTATGTGTCTCCTCCACATACTCGTCACCTCCAGGACTCCCCGTCTTCAACCCATTCGCTGCGGAGCGCCTCATTAGTGGCCCTGACAAACTTCAACTCGTCTCACACCTCGTCATAGTCACAGTCATAAACAAAGCGCATAGGCATATCCTCCACCAGACCCTTCGCCTGCCAATTGCATCCCAGCTTAGCCACAGCTTCCATTGCCTTGAAACCAGGCCCCCCCCTCCCCCCCCCCCCCCCTTATAACCTCGTTAGCGATATACCGATAAGCCCTCCGATGCCCACCATCCCACCTAGGTCCTGAAACCCATCCAGCTGTCTTTCCACTCTTCTATCGAACACCCCCCCCCCCCGACCCCCAAAGGGGAGCCTTGGGGGTGCAATCCCTTCCACAGAATCCTAGCTATTGCATAGTGATTATAACCAAATATTGCTACTCTCTTCACCTTTCTCTCCATGAAAGACAAATTGTTCGTCTGGACAATCAACAGCAACCCAAGGTAGATTTAATCAAGCTTCCTATTCACCGTAGTTTACCCCGTCATCAAATAATCATCCGAGGCTTCATCCCATACCTCCACCCCCTTGCAAACGTCAGCAAGCTGGTTTCTCTCCACACAGCTTTTGCCACATTTCCATCAAACCTTCCTACCCTTCGTCTGCACGCACACACTCTACAGCATACTCGTAAACCCTCTTTGTCCATCCCCCAGACCCATCTATCAAACCCAATTGTCACAGCCGCTTCTCCCGCCTCAAAGGCAGACCACCCTATTTTCCGTTTTACCAATTCTCCCGCCATGAACCGATTGGCCACCTTCCCGGCTCCTCCTGGAAACGCTCCACCTGTCTCCACCAATCTTTTCCATACACCAGGACCCCCGCAAACACCATCTTAGGAACTGTCATCGCAATCTCATAGTGATTGTACCCCCACAAAGCCACCTTCTTAATCATTCCCTTAACCTTTCCCCTCAACTGCAAATATTGTCACCAGGTGTTTGGTGCGGCCTTTTGAAGACAGTGAAAGAAAGAAAATAACTCGATACCACAACACTTGAACATACAAATGTCCTTGAATTTTCGGTAAACGCTAAATAAAAAGTGCGAACAGAACGCACCAGTGTTAGAGACAGTTTGGCTCCAAACTTGGTGTCGCGCGTGCGCGGTGATGTGTCAGCCACTCAGTACCTTCCTAAATTACAATAACAGCTCAGTAAACTCAACAGCTCAGCAACGTATTCGTTACATCGTACCTTCACCGCGACCAGACCTGGCTAATGGATTTGACCAGGATTGGCTAATAGATATTACCAGGCGAGAACAATGCATAATTGCAAACCATCTGGGGGAGGTGGTTCCCTGTTGTCGGGATTTCAGCATGCATGAGAACAGTTTTGCCAGAAACATATTCAACGCTGACGATCGTTGACGTCAGGCAAGCCGCATCAACATGTCTATTAGTAGGGAATGAGCCAAACTGTCACCAACAGTGGTGCGTTTGGTTCGCTCTGTTCGGTCGTTTAGGAAAGTACTGCTTGTTTGGTGGACCGTTTGCCATCTTCAGAAGCACAGGGTTTAGAAGTACCTGGCATCTATCAACAGTCTATCACAATTCTCGTGCACACAGGAATTTAAAAGTTTGTGCGTTACACATGATCTATGGATCAAGTTCAAGATACGCTACACTGCATATTAAGCAGGGCACATTTCTGTCAATGTTAACATACATGATGCTGGTGATGTTCATTAGGGCGAGTTAAGCAACACAGTGCTATCTTACCGGGCAATGCGGTGTTTGTGCTGCACGCTGTGGCGTGTAATACCTTATGGTGGTCTCTAGCAGGTGCCATTCTGGTGTTCTTCAATACTGGACAAGAGTAGATAATACATTGCCTCGCCTTTGTCACTAGGTAGAACTGCTGGCAGACTTGTCCGGTGGAGGATGAGCAGGTGAAGCAATCAGAAAGGTGGGAGGGTACAGTTGGAGGGGGAGAGGGGGGGGGGGTGAGGTAAGGAGTCATCCTTTTGATTTTGCTTCTGAGTGAATAAGGGTGAACCTGCCGGGAATTGGCAGGAGTGCCAGGAGGTGGATGATGGGGCGAGGCAGAAGAGGGGGGGGGGGGGCCCACGACATTAAAAGTAGTTAATACATGTTAATAAGTAACTTGAGAACAAAAAGCGATTCACTTAAAAAGTGGCACTATGGCCGATTGAAAGCAGACGAAATCTGACAACATCTAGCGCTATGTAGTGTCATCTAGCACTTGCTTGCACTAAGCGAAGGAATGCATAACGGCATTTCTTTTAACGAAACAAACAAGCCACGACAAACGCAATTATTGAGTGAAAATTTGGTTCGTCTTCGTGAACCTGGGAGCAAGCTATAAAGATTAACCATATCACTGTTGCTAGATGGCGCCACGGTATTTTCGTTCGCATTTCAATCGGTGATAGTGCCACTTTAAGAACTCCGTCATTAAAAAAAAATGATTAAATCAACAATTTAACGAGTCAGTTTTTGAAACAGTTGACAAGTCAGCTTTGACTGTGTTATTACGTAGATATTGCAAATCACGTTTTTATTCGGGGGGATTAATAAAGATAAAAGTAAATAAAAAAAAATAATTGAGATTGGTTGCTGACAAGTTGGGGAAGTTTTCCCATCGTTTTTCGAACATGTCCAGATGTCAGACTGGAGATCAGTGATAGCAGCAGACGTGCGACGCACTTCACCGAGACCGCGATGACCGCATCTGTGATCTGTCTGCCAAGTTGAAGGTCAAACAAAAGTCGTCCGCAAGTCACTGGGAACGATAATACTGTGAGTTGTTTATCCAAGATAGTATCAGGGTGACGAGGTCGTACGGTTAGCGTCGTAATCCGAGTCGTAAACAGTAACTGCTGCGGGAAGCCACGCGAGAGTTGCGTTACCAATTCGGCGCAGTTTCAAGTTGCGAGCCGCCAAGTCCACACGCAAGTAACTTTTGTTTTGCATACTTTAAAATGGATACAGTACGCAGTAATACTGCTTTTAGTGTTGGAGTAGCAGGAGCCGCCGGAGCAGCCGGTATTTTATCCGGGTATCTCTACTCCCAGTGGCAAAAGCAGCCTAAGCCAGTTTTTACCAGAATCGGCGACGTGGAACAGTTGTGGATTTATCCTATTAAGTCCTGTCGACCCATTGCCGTTAAAGATGCCGATGTTGGACCCTTGGGGCTGAGCCAAGGCGGCGTCAGAGATCGAGTTTTCTTAATTACTGATGAAAAGAACAGATTTATAACTGCCAGGCAGGAAAATCGTCTGGTTCTCATACAGCCAAGCTTCCATGGTAACGAATTGTGGCTGGATGCCCCAGGAGTGGACACCCTGAAAGTTGAAATCCCAGAAGGTGGTGATAAGATCCATTGCAATATTTGGGGGAACGACTCCTTTGGCCTCGACTGCGGCAAGGAGGCGGCGACGTGGATAGAGGACTTCCTGAAGCGAAAGCAGAATAGCATAAAATTGCTGTACCATCCCTGGGAGACGACGACGCGAGTCCCAGCGACTCACCACTGGGAATTGTTCAAGGCGAAAGATTCTGCCGTATTTTCTGATATCTGTCCAGCGTTGATCATGTCACAGTCGTCCATTAATGACCTGAACTCCAGGCTCGGAAACGACAAGCAGGTGTCCGCCATGAATTTCCGCCCGAACATCCTCGTCGACGGGACCCATCCATACGACGAAGACTTCTGGAAGCGCGTCAGAATTGGCGACGAGTGCACGTTCCGTTGCGTCAGACCCTGTACCAGATGTATCCTTACGACCATCGATCCGGAGACTGGAATCCGAGGCGAGGAGCCGTTGAAGACCCTCAAGACCTATCGTCAGATCATCGATCCCAAGCATCGCAAGCACGAGGGCGAAGCACCACGATTTGGACAATATATGGGTCCAGATACTTTGGGAAAGATCAGAGTTGGTGACCCTTTGTACGTTGCGTATTAAAAGCATCAAATAGGGTCTGTGATTGGGGCTGGCTTGCCCTCAAATGCCGTGCAGCATTCACATTTCAGCTATAAAGAAGCAGCTAAAACGTGCTTTTGTAATGTTTGTTTAAAATAACTGACAATGTAAAAATTGCAAGCATACTGCCTTGACGCTTAAATTTCAAGGAAGTCAGTTATGCAGAGCAGTTTCTGATTTATAAAATGTTGTGATATGTTTAGGCTATTACCTCAAAAGCTATCTTGTGTTCGTCGTGTAAACTTTTGCAGTAGCACAAAAGAAATGTTAAATAAGAATGGATTGCTGCTTTGCACTGCATTTCAGTTAATTGTGAATGTTTCATTCCATTTTTTTTTAGTGTGTTTAGGCTACTTTATACGACTTTTGTAATAGTAATGTCCTTCATTGTATCAAATCAACAAAAAAGTTGCTCCCCACCCCAACCTCCACTACCAAAAAAAACTAGACTACTAACTTTATTCCATTTGGCTGATTAATGTACGTACATTCAGTAATGTTTCGGATGAAAGCTTCACATTGTTGAAAATATTTTTGTCCAAAAAAGCGCAAAAACATTTACCTATTTTGACAATAAAAATATACACCATTTTAACCCGTTTACGCCAGCATTCCAATGGCGTAAATTGTACGTCACTAGCTTCAACCATTCTGAAGTTAGGCTATTCATAAAAAGCCATTTAACTTTTAAACAAACATGTACTCTAAATGGATAAGAAAGATTTCTACTCCTAGCTAAATTTTAACGTACTAATGTTTAGTTACAACACAAATCCTTGCCTGTTGATAAATATCAACATTTCACATCTTTACATTATGAATTGTGCAGAAAATATTTGGCATTCGTACTTTTTAGTTTGGGTGCAGCTTGTATGTGTGACAGTATGGTATTTTATATTTCGGTGTCCAGCCTAGGCTGCGTGGGTTTTTTTTTTGGCAAATTTTTACTAACAGCAATAGTTGGCAGCTATTTGAGCGCTACAGTAGTATTCGTTGCAAGCTGGTAAAAATCTATGCTCATGCAGATTTGTCTATTACTTCAATTAATTTGCTAAGCATAAAAAAGCGTAAATGATTAAATTGCAAGGTGGTTGGGGGATGAGGAGAAAGCCAGCCCCCAAGTATTGTTGCATTTTGTGACGGCACAGTAGGCTAGTGTTCATCAGAAATATTTTTTCCTAGTATTTTTCGTAGCCATTTACGCCCATTGCCCCGATAATCATGTCATGTTATGATTGTAGGGGTAACTCCCTACATATTAACCTAAAATGCCAAGTTGTGGGTGTAGTAGGCCTATATATTCACAAGTCTCTTTCTCATATAATTTTGCATTTCTGGGCATTGTAACCATGGGGTAGCAGCTAGCTTTCATGAGTGGAGAAAGAAATGGTGAGATACTGCTTTTTGTTCTATGTGGACTGTAGATAAACTGTCCAAAGTTTCATTGGACATCTCACTGATTTGAATTTAATGTTGGCCTAGGTCAGGATATGCAGTCTGAAGCTTCCTTGTGATAAAATACTTATTTCGCTATTAAAAGAAAAATTAAAACAAGGTTGCCACCAGAATAAACGTTTACTATTGCCCAATCATTCAGCCATCTTATTCTATACATTTGCAATGGAATTTAGTAACCGAAAAATAAACAGTGCTGCGGTTAGAAGATAAACTAACTCCATCAAGTGAGTGCGGTCACGTCCTGGAATTCCGTGTTTGCCACCTGTGTAAAAGACCGTATATCCTACATCTATCCAGTTCAGCTGACTTTTAATACTTTCCTGGTATCGGAAGATTTTCAAATGGTATAGGCTAGGCAACCTATGTATGCACAATACGTATGCTCAGTACTACAGTAAAGCGGAACCAGGATATTTGCTGACGAGAGACTGAGACAAAAGAGTCACTTGGGTTGGGTGGAGGGCTTGTACAGCATTTGTTCGCTTTCTAATCCAGATCTTCCATCTTTAAGGGAAAGTTTTGGTTGTAGCCTAGTGTTCCTCTTGTCAACACAAACAGTACTCTACAATCGATACATTGCGTAGAATGTTGTTAATAAATGAAAATGGATTTTCACCATAGAATAGCAGATGACGCTGGTGTCGTCTGTTCGAAAAAGAAATTGCCAACGATTAATTTTGAGCATTTATTTCTACCATACCTTTTCAAGAGAAAAAAAAATAAAGGCGTCTGTGATAAGTAGGCTATGCCTAGTATAAGGCTCAACATTTCGGTGCATTCTGTGTTAGGGGTTTAACAATGAAAACTTACAATGAAAATGTGTAAGTTTTTCTTTAAATTGCATAAAATGTCACTTGCAGCAGATCTCAAATGTACGTTGTGCACACAGTCGTGTCTTAACCTATCGGGCACATGAAATTCCGTACAAGAAGAGTGAGGTAGGCCTACTGTACCCGATGTTAGCTACTAAATAAGTACTAAGGCGGCACCGAACCGATATCGATACTGATTCACTTTTATATGTTTTGTCAGTACTGGAACCAAAATTTAATCCTTTTTGTTTATCAACTAGGTCATTTTAATAATTGGACGTTTGAAGAATACACCAGTATTCTTCAAACGTCCGATTATTAAAATGAGCACATTTTTTACACAGTAACTTAACAGTTAAAATGCGTACAGCAAGGTAGATACTCGGTTTTTGCTGAGCAAAACATTGCAAACCTCACGTCATTATCTCAAACGGTTCCCGAGTTATCAATATTTTAGTGAAAGATGCAGTCGCCGATACGAATTTCGACAGCCGTCCGATCCGTTAATAGGTATCTGTGCTGCTTTAGTAAATACTTATTTATTTTATCTCCTATAAAATTACGGAAAGAAATATTTTGAAGTATTGCACTACCTCGGGTTTAGTGCAAAGAACAAGGGTAGGCATAGGCAAATTTATTTTTGTAATCCCTAAAAATATTTTTTTTTATCCTGGTTTACAGCTAAATGCCACTTTTCAGTTACAGTACAAGCTTATGTGTAGATGGAGACAGATGTTATCCAATAATTGTATGTAATATTAAAATGGCTTAGCCAACATAGGTGTGGAGCGGCCAGGTTAAAAGATGTATTTAATATTGATGAGTGCTTGTGCACCACAATAAGAAAGGTGTGCGTATCACTGGATTTTAAAGTAATTGTCACATTTCTACAATTGTATATATTTTTTGTAATAAAGGAACTTGCTGATTTAACACTTACTCTTTCCTATTGAAGTATTGTTCACGTGCTATATCTCTGGGACAATGTTGCATCAAGAAGAGGGTTTGCCCGAAAGATCCCAACCCGTATGTCACTAGGAAAGATGTGTGTACACCACTTGTTTCAACCCACGTGAAATAAAATGCGACGCGCAATAAAACCTAAATGGTTTTTTTTTTACCTATTTTCCTATTTTTTACCTCTCGTTTGAAAAAATCATCCGGCCTTCGGCTACATCCTAAAGCAACAGTTAGTGTCAAAATCTTTTATCTTGCTTTTATGAAGAATTGCGAATTATTTTCGAAGTTGTTCGTAGTTTGTAAGGGAAAGTTTTCTTTAAACAGTGGTGTATTACAATGGCAACTGCATTTTGCTAGTACCTTAACCAGAGGTTTCAAAAAACACTTTTTTTTTTCTGTTTTAGTTTGCGAGTATTTTGCAGGTATAGTACTATGGTCAATAGGCTTGGTACTCCATAATGCCATCACGTTTGCAATTCACCATTGTTGAATACAAAACGACAGCTTGCAATTTATTACAAAAGGTAATATTAGTTTTTAGGGGCTCGGTTAACTGTTTGTTGCAGTCAGGATCTATCCACAAGCCGGATGCGTTTTAATGCAGGTTGGTAAAAAAAATAGGTGAAAAATACCCACTATTGGATATATTTTTTTTTTTGTTTTTTGCCGCCTTCAGGTGGGTTGGACCTGAAATGGGCAAACCCTGCACATTAAGCAAACCTAACAACCACTAGATCTGCACTAAAACGCTCGAAAACTAAACAGAAGCTTAAATTGACCTCTATACAGATGATCCCCCACCCCTCCCAAAAAAAGTGATTTTTTTTTTTTTTATTATTCAGAAGAAAAAAAAACTTTGGGGTTTTCAAACTGCGAGTCAGGAAAGGTTCAGGTTTCACTGCACAACTTTGACGAAAATCATTCTGCAACAAAATGCCAATTTTATGTTTTTTTAAATCTTTCTGCTCCTTGTGGCATTTAAATGAGTTAGTTTCGGTGAAAAAATGGGAAGTTAACTTTTTGTCTAATAATGATTAATTTCAGATGTATAAGTAAAGAGATTTCTTGGAGTCCCTCGTTTTTCGCTGAGCCATGCCAGTTGTATTGCAGCAGGAGTGTCACCTTTTGAGGTCGTGTTGGGTGGGCACTTCGTGCAATGGTATCGAAATCTGCTTACGCGTAAGACTTGTTGCCGCAGCTGTGACATCTTCGGTGGGAAGGGTTGGTCGGCTGCAAGATCGATATCGTACTTTAGACGCGCTCATGCTTAATACTGCAGACTTGGGTGTTTTCTCAAGGACAGATCTCAAACGCTACTTGGATTGGTTCACTAGGAACTATTACAGTTTACTGTGATTTTCTCCAGTCAAACGTTTCTTGTTCTGTGTTTTTGTATTTATTTTTTTTTGTGTGCTGTGGTATATCCTCAACTGGATGAAATAAAGTTTATTATTATTTTAAGCTAACCCCCACTATGTCGTATTAGCGTAAGAAAGGCACTGCTATGTGCATTTTGTTGGGGGGGGGGGGGGGGGGGGAGAGAGCGAGCGAGGCAGTGTTCGATGACAGTCTTCTACTTCGGTCTTCACTGTAATGTGATAAGTTGGAGGTCGGTTGAATGCTGCTCTCTGGCTGGTGAAATTCAAGCCAAGGCAACTGGGCCCAATTGGGGAAAGTATGGATGAGAGTTTGGGCTAGCAACAAGTACCAGTGTTATTCGCATTGCTTCATTCTAAGGCCCTTTTGTTGGTCCGCCAACATTATAACATGCCTGGAATGAAACCGGTTTCTTCATTTGGTTGCATTTCTGGTTTTGGAAGACGCCAACTAGTGTTGAAGTGACTGGCAACTTTAGCTTTATCTCGGTAGGCCTCCTTGTAGAGGTTGTATCGAAAACGAAACAATAACGGACTTAGGTTTCTTAAGTTACAAAACATAACGTTTGTCAAAATTAGGGTAAATAAGAATTTCGCAACCAGTTTTGTTGTTTTTTTTAAATAAAATTTACGTAAAAATGTAAGTTAGTTAGCGCAACTGACGCACAGATTTAAATACAAAACACTAATTTTTAAACAAGATTTGTGTGTATATTCTTTATTTATATATAAATTTGTCCATGCATTAGCTTACGTTTTGATTTTTTGTCACCGATATTGTTCTAACTTGAAAAATAATTTTTGTTTGTGGGTTTCGGTTGCTCTAAACACAAGTGACGGTCACCATGGGAACGTGGTTGGCGTCGGACGACAGTGTTGTGGTACACGATGGTTGTTGCAGATCTCCCGTTAGCAGTTCGTAGTTCAACATTAAATTTGGCTCAGCGGCGGCAGAGTGAAGAAACTACTGAAGAATTTGTTGGTAGATTAACTCATCTGCATTTACAAGGCAAAAAGATCGACATAATTGTAAGAAAGCTTGTAATCCCATCACAAGCCGGTTAGACATTCCTTTGCACACAGTTATGTCCATTTCTGCAAGGTGATTTAACTTCCCCCCTCTTGTCTCAAATGTCAAAATCGACTACACTCATTCATCTGAGATGAACCTAAATTTGATTTTGAAGATTAAAACGCCACACCAACCACGATCGAAAGATATGTATTATAACGTAACTCCTAGTTTTTATATAGTCAAATAGTTATGACACAGATTAGGCTACACACGAGATATTTTCCATGGATGATAATGGGTGAATTTTACAGCTTTTTTTTACGTTGTTTTTTTTTTTTGCTTTCGTTCCCTTTTAAATTGCTTTCGTTCCGTTTGAGCACAGTCAGCACTGTAAGCTCCCTCGTCCGCAGCATTTCACAGATTTTGGAGCCTATTTTTGGCATTCCGACTGCACATTTTGCAATGCATTGCCTAACAAATATTGTTGGATGACTGCAACTTTTTTGGGTGTACCTTACATACGAAAATACGGTAGATTTTGTATGTGCTTCCAATGCAAACAATAAAATGTAATTTGCAACTAATCTGTCCAGGAATATGTGTTAGCTTTTAGTTTTGTAGCAACATTATTACTTATATTCTTAGTAGCCAACATTTTGCCTTTTTTCCCAAATGTTACAGCCTTAACACATTTGTAGTTCCTAAACAGACTTTGTACCATATTTGTTTTTTGTTGTAGAAAGATTTGTCTTTCTGTTGCAATCTTCGTGTTCTCTACCTGCATGACAATGCGATTCGGAGAATTGAAAACCTGCACGGCCTTCGCCATCTGGAGGAACTCTTTTTGCATAACAATGCCATCGAGAAGATCGAGAATCTTGGTCATCTGCACAACTTAACGAAACTGTGAGTACTTTCTAGGATTTAATAGGGGAGTGGTAACATATTGAATCTTAAAGCACAGGCAGTTTAGGAAACAAGACATTCGAAAATTCAACGTCGGGCCTCCCTAATTCTGAAAAACAAGTACGACTTGTTTTTTTTTTCCACTGTATTTATAGACGCCTGCAGTTTGATTTTTTTCCTACACTACAATCAAGAATTTATAGGGTTGGGGAGGAGAATTTGTGACTGAGACCCCTTCTGAAACGTCTTAAATACTTTCACATTAGTTCAGTCTTAGTTTATAGAGGGTGCCATGTGTTTGATGTGGTTATCTCTACTAAGTTTTTAGCTTAAAATTAATCGAAACTATACGAAACCAGTTTGTATTTAATTATTATTTAGCCTAGCTTAGTTGTAAATTTAGTTTACTTTAGATTTGGGCTGAAAAATGAGCAAAAATTACCAGATGGAACACGTGGTGCCGTCTGAAAGCTCGGATGGAACTAATAGGGACCAATCTAACGTGTTTCAATAGGGACTTTTTAGAGTTAAAAATTCTTCCCCCGAACCCTATAAATTCTTGCTACAAGTGCTTGATTAGGGTTCTCAAATGCAAGACATTTCCCGATTTTTAAGTAACGTGTTCAGAAACATTTAGTTTTGGCTTTGGATTACTAGGCAGCAATCGAATCACTTGTGGCTCGTGTGTTTCTAAGTTTTTGCATTGAGTTTTGTAGGTATTACCCAAATGATACGTTCCATGTAGCACATATGCATTAAAGGGAAGTGCCAGTCCACCTGGTATAGAAATATTGATTGTTACTATTCTTAGTTTAATGAAGCTTAAAGTTGCTTATTATTGCTGTGTTATTGCATTTGAGTTAGATTAATATATTAAGATGAGGTTGTTTTTTTTTGTGGGGGGGGGGGCCCCCATTAATTTGAACTTCATGTCGTTTGAAAGAAATTGATAGCCAAACCAGCTTAGGTTTGAACCTTCAGAATGGAAACACTTTAAGAATACTTAAGAACGGAAACCTTTCTGGTTAGCACTTCATAATATAAATCTTCGGGTTTCTAGAAAGAAAGTCTGAACAAAAATCATGCTTGCATGGTAAAAAAAAAATCTGAAATCGTACTGATTTAGTAAAAGTGAAACCCGCTAGCCGATATCGTCGGTGTCCGTGTCAGGCCTGCAAGTGTTCCTACTTTTTGCTTCCAATTCCTACTTTTCCTACTTTTTTCTGAATTTTCCTACTTTTTCTCCAGGCAATAATAAGCTTAAAACATAATTTTCACTACAGCATGCTTTGATTGAGAAAGGCAAAAAAGTATTGATACAGGCGCTTTTGAGTACGCGAAAATAATGAAATCTCGCTACGGTAGTGGACACGTAGAAAGCAGATGGCTCACTCTACTTCCTGCTCTTCAGAGGATTGTGTCAAATTGGCCTGCTTTGCAACGGTACTTCCTAAAAGATTTGGCTACAAAAGCAAACAAGTCTACTCTGGCATCAAGTCGATATAAAAGAATATGCAAAACCTTGACTCGTGAGACATTGATTTGACATCAGGTTCCTCGAATCAGTCAGTCCAATTTTCAATGCATTTCTTTTGTTCTTTCAAGGAGAAGGTCCGTTGGTGCATCTTCTGCGTGAAAAAATGGAAGAAACCGTGGTGTCATTAATGTTAAGATTCCTGAAACCGGAAGATGTGAAGGGAAAAACTGGAAAAGACTTACTACATGTGGAGATTTTAGCAAAAGAGAATCAGATACTCCTAAGTCAGATGGAAGTTGGAGCCCCAACAAAAGCTGCTTTCAAAAATGAAGCTAATTTGCTGTTGCATAACATGAAAGAGTTTTACGTCACAGTGGTGCATGCAGTATTTGGTAAGTAATTTACCGGTTGACAGTAGCTTCTTGAAAGACTTGAAATATCTTCACCCTATCGCGAGAAAAGAGAAAGGTAGTGCACAACCCATTAGGCGCCTGGCAATGCTAAATGCCTCAGATAATCAAAACAGACGAAGTGGCTACAGTTACCGATGAATGGCAACTATACCAGCTGGAGGAATGGTACATTAAAGAAATCTCAGAAGTTAAGAAATCCACTGTTTGCCATAGAATAGACTACTACTGGAACCTTGTTTTGAAAATCAAGTCATCTGCTGGTAGTTTAAAGTTACCCACATTAGACAAGCTGATAAAAAGTCTTCTGTGTTTAGCACACCGTAATGCAGAAGTGGAAAGAAGTTTGTCAGATAATAAAAGGACTGTTACACAAGACAGAGCTTCCCTTGCATGTAAGACCATCAACGGACTCCAAACAGTGAAGGATGCAGTTAGGAAGTATGGTGGCGGTAATCCATCTGCAGTTCCTGTAACAAAAGCTATGCTAGAAGCTAGAACTTATGCGCATATTCAGTACCAAAAACGTCTACAAGAGGACAAAGAAAAAGCCAGACAAAACATTAAGGTAGCAGAAGAAACGGCAAAGCGAAAGCAGAAAAAAAACCAGCAACAAAGAAATTGGATGAAAAAAAACACCCCTTGACAAATCGGACAATGATTTAAAGATTGCTCAGAAACGTCAACTTGAGTTTGAAACAGCCCAAATCCTTCTTAAAGAAGCAAATGACCACCTGATGAAGGCAATAAAGGGGAAAAAAACATACAGGCAATGTCAGTTGATCAAGGACTAGTGGAAGTAGCTTCCCGAAAAATGGCAGATGCCCAAAAGCTGTTAGAAAAAGATAACAAAAAAAGAATATTCTTGATCAAAATAAGGGAAAGTTAATTAGTGATTATGTTAAAATCAAGAAGAGAGCAAAATAAGTGAAAATAAAATTGAGTTTTGTGTGTTCAATGTTCCTACTATTTCCTACTTTTTATCAAAAAATTCCTACTTTTTCCTACTTTAAAAAAAATTGGGTCCTGCTTTTTTCCTACTTTTTTCAAAGAACCGACTTACAGGCCTGCTGTGTGCAAACCCTTAATTCGGACTGTAAACTAAATCCCTGCTTGTGTTGACAGGTACTTGGGACACAATGCCATTGAGGTGCTTGAAGGCCTCGATGGGCTCAAGTTACAAGAACTTCATGTGGAGGGACAGAAGCTCGGCCCTGGAGAAAAGTTGCTCTTTGACCCTTGCACCCTAGAGGACCTGGTGGTAAATTAAAACTAACTAATCGAAAAAAAATTGCAATCAAAAAAGTTCGCAAACTTTCACAAGAGACACACCTTATCTCGCAGTTTACCGCCGAAAAATTGCAAGATAACGTGCGTCTCTTACTGGTAAAAGTGTGCGAACCTTTTTTGATTGCAAATTTTTCCGATTCGCTAGTTTCACTGTGTGTTCTACAACGACTTTTTACGAAAACTAACTAAACGCATGATGTTACTTTTGATGAATGCAGTTGCTTTCGGAATATTTGTGCGCCGAGCAGTTCGACAAGTTTAAGGAAGTACTCATTGTTTTGCAAATGCCGCGTGCCTTCATCAGGCAATTGTGGTCAATGAGGTTGTCTTCAAAAGTAGTTCTTACTTTCATCATTTTCTCTCGTGACTACTGAAACCATCAGTCCACTTCATCAAAACTAGACTGTTGGATACGGTTTGGTTTACCTCCAAAATACAGCTTTACACAGCATTCTTAATTTCCAAGAGATATGCAAGAGTCGATAAACTACTAAGCAGGGACGACGCTAGAATCACTTCAGTGGGGAGGCAGCAGTGGGGCAGCAATTTTAGCCAGGGGGGCGAACCGAAAAATGCTACTTTTGCGGTCCCCCCTTTTGCGGTGAAAATAACACTCGTGCAATTCTTTCTCACGCCAAACGTAATGCTTAACTGTTTTCTACACCATTTTTTTTTATTTATAAAACCAGCTGAAAAAAAGATGATTTTACTGCTAGCCTAAAATACTTACCTGTATTTTATATATGCTTTCCAGTTTTGGAAATGCTACCCGTCCCAAACATGAAATTTCTACTCTCCTGGTCCTTGCAATGGCACTCCCCGGGGCTCATGACCACCGCTAGGCGGCGCCCCATTCCCGCTCATTATCACAGTTTGTTTTGGGACACGACTGAGACAGTCGCTACTACTCTGTTCTCTCATCATGAGAAAGCCTACAAGATATACGAAATGTGCTTCTTACCCGGATTATGGGAAGCAAAAGTGTGGAAGAAGATGAATCAATTGGAAACACAAGCTTGGTGTCGCCGATGCAGTTTGTGAGTTTTCAATTTAGAAGTGTGCCGAAGTGTGCGACAATTTAGGCCCAGACGATCGTGACGGTCGAGGCAATGTGGGCAGATTCGACCGAGCGTAGTGGTTTGCATCAGAAGGCTGGAGAATTAGCCGTTTTAGGAGGGCATTCATCGTCAAACAACGATATGACTGTATTTGGAATCGGGGGTCGTTTCCGTGATTCCAACGAGTAATGCTCGACTGCTGATAGGAGCGGACGCGTCCTTTGTTTGGGCGCTGTCCGGGTCAGCATCGAACCCGTATCAGGCACCGGTCATGGCGGCATGGTAGCGCAGTGCGTGACAACAAAATGGAAAAGGCGTAAGGGGGATGGAAAGCCGACCAAGCGGCTGTGGTGAAGTAATCGACACTGGCGACGCAGAAAGGTGTTTCGACGGTTTTGAATGTTTGTTGGTCCACCGGGTCCCGCATTCCGGCGGCTGTTTATTAGTGCTGCGGACATCGTTCCAGTCCGGGTGACCGGCGACCCTGTCCGGGTCAATGGCGGGCTGGTGACCGGCGGCCCAGTCCGGGACAATGGCGGGCTGGTGACCGGCGGACAGTCCGCCGGGTCAATGGCGGACGGGTGGCGAATTGGCTATTGTTTTCCGTCCAAGAGAAGTGTGCCACCATGGAGGTTGTGATGAGCAGTTTGTAGACACGACCGACTTCGTGTTTATTAACGGCATTTCGTTCAGTGTGTGGGTCGATGGAATCGTGATGTGTGGCGCTTACAGTGTGCGTCGGCCGTTCGTGAACACGATCGGCCGATCAGACAGACGGTGGAGCGTTAATTTTGTGTGACGAAACCGCGATGTGTCTGTGCGTGGGAAAGTAGTTTTCTTATTTTAACTATTTTCTGGTAGCTTATCATCTCTGTATGACACGGGCCGATCGATTTATTAGTTATTTTTTTTTTTTTTTATTTGTGAAACAAACAGCCGGTTTCCAATGGAATGTGGCTGGAGCCAAGTACAAAAAAAAAAAAAAAAAAAAAAAAAATTCAATATTATTGGATCCATGCCATATAATATGGACACACGCAAAGTGTCGGGCCCGGACCAGACGGTTAGGTTATGAGTGTGGTGTTTCCGAAAGCTTCACGGGAATGGCTGCCTTCGTGAAAGGGATGCACTGTTTGGGAGACGTGCTTAGTTGCAGCACCTCCTACCTCTCGGGCCTTTCCACTCCAGTCGGGAATGACTTGCAGTTGGCCAGTCAGTATTACATCTACATGTGCTCACAGATTATCATGTGTGTATTCTCTAGAATGGCAGGTTGTGCTACCTGTCCATGTTCCCAAGTGAAAGTTGGGACAAGTCGGTCAGCTTTATCGGTTTGTAATAGTTGTACCGATAAAGTGGTGTATATTGTTGTACGGTGACGTCCGGGGTAGGTATGATTAGGGCATGCAGGCCCTCACCACGACGTCCAGGGAGGGGGGGGGGGGGGGGCTGGCAACCCCACCCCAGCCCTCTATTTTGACCATAGTGTGTTACAGTAAGAGTCTAGTGTATGGTTGGTTACGAGTATTGTTTCCAAATTGGTTTATCATTGAAACATTGCTAGTTGTGTTTGATGGTTGGTGTTAGTCTAACACCTTGGGAAATGTGACAGTGATTCGAGGGCTGGCCTGATGCGCAGTACCCTTGAATCACAATACGACAGGGATGGAGAGATGGTAGATGCTCTCAAACTTGCTTGTTACTGTTCTTGGTGTGTTGTTGTAGAAGTTAAGTCGTAGTCACATTATCGCTGCTCTCCCAGTCTTTTCTGCGCGAGGGCAGTTGATGGATCCCATAGCGCCAAAAATCATCAACCACTGGTATATCCAGGCGGTAGTTGATTACATCCCGAGCGCTAGATGAAATGGCACATGTAGCAGTCACAGACCGCTGGTGCACATGGGTGTCGCAGTTTTTAACCGCGGGCACGCCATATCATGCGTGGTATTTTATATATAATGTATTAATTTTGATTGCATGTTAATCTTAAAATTGAGATTAATTTAATCTTCCATTATTAATGTAGTATTGGTAAGACAATCTTGAGTAAGGTTTGAGTCTTGAGTTTTTTGTCAAAGCCTACTAAAGTAACGCTTTGTCATTTCCACACATTCAAGGGAGATAGTTAATTATACACTTTTGTCATACCCCAATGATGAAAGTTATATATTTATAAGCTTCATGTTAAGCTTAGTGGAAGTCAATTAGTTCTCTGCAATTGATAGTCGCTTGGCCACAGCACATGTTCCATGTAACTTGTGTTATGACTGTTGGTGATTCGATGCTTGGAATGTGTGGTGTCGCCAGTCGCATTCACTGCTGTGGATAGTCTTAATTTTAACGAGTAAAATTTGACAATTAAATGGTATGGATTTTGGTTATTCGTGTTGCGGATAAAACTTCCTCCTAAAGGAGTATGTTTTTGGCGATGAATAATTGTTGAACACTGCTAAGTGCTTACCACTTAGTTTCAAGACTTCATTTATTTTATAATAAATGATTTATAATTCACAAAGCGACTTGGTCGGCATTTAATTATAAACCTCATAATCTTGCCAACTTTTTGGTAATTTTAGCCTGTATCTTATGAGGTTTTAATAGTTTGGAATTATTGCACTTGCTACTCACTTTCAAGTATCACTTTCTTGATTGAATTTTGGACGAACCATGTATGGGTTACCAGCTGGCGAGCAATTGGCTTACGGCCCTGGTGGCTGACAGGCCGAAGACAGTTACACTTTACTTGGTGTCAACCTGGAACTGACATTTTACGGTTTTATTGGAAATATTAGCCTAACGACTCAGAAATTTGGTAATAGGGTAAAAATAAGATCTGTGATGTAGCGTAAAGTTTATTTGGGAAGTTCGTTTACGGTGGCTTTTATAGCAGCATTGCCTGTGCATGGGTGAATTGACATGGTATTTACCACTAGGCTACCATTATTGGATGATGGAATTCTGCGGTGTTTTCATGATCGGTGAGGGACATGTTCTACCATTGCCAAGACTTGGTAGGGTGTTTTATGACTACGTGTTTATGAATTCGGAGGAAATGTGATAGTGATTCAAGCATCCATGCTAAGTCTACCGTATCTAGGATACACGAAAAAGTCAGTTATCCGACAAAATGTGTGAAATCGTGTATTTTGTCTGATTTTCACCTAAAAACACGCATTTCATCAGGCATTTTAGATTCTGTTCAGACAATTTAACAAGCCAAATATTAGACACTTTGTAGATTTTGCTTGTATGGATTCAACGGATAGCTTGACACGCTGTACCCTTGAATGACAATGCGGCAGGATTGGAGAGGGGTTGGCAGCCATGACCATAGCAGTTCGTTCGTTCTGGTGCATTGTAGTTGGAGTTTATGTATACTAGTCGCTGTCACATTATCGCTGCCTTCCCAGACGAAAGATAAATCTGGGCAAGGTCAGTGGATGGTTCCAGTGGCGGTTATACCCGTGAAGTTACCCAACGGGGGAAAACTTCGCCACATCAGTAGATTTGGAGGACGATGAGATACGTCGGCCCTGGGGGCTGCCTCGTCGACACCAGCTCGGGGGACGGACTGGTGAATCTACAGGACAATGTTACCTTACCGGGCTCACCTAGACGGGACGGCAGTGTGGATACGACAGGGTATGGTGATGACGAGTCAACGCCTATACATAGGAGATGAACATTGGGCACGATCCTAACAGTGTGGTTTTGGGGCCTGCCCCACAAATCTCCGACCAGGTATCGATGGAGACCGGCCGGACCAAGTCCGGACTGGAATCCTTAGCTTTCAGTAGTGGCCGGGAGGGAGACAAGAACGGACAGGAATGCCCGGACACGATCGTTTCCCAGTCCTGGTCTAAGGCATGGAGCAGCGGACAGCCGATGTCGGTCTGCACACAGTCCGGGTGTCGGCTAACTTCGCAGTCCGGGTCAAAGCCGAGTGCGGACTATCCCAGCTCAACCTTGCAACCGCACATTCCGTGGGGCTTGCTAGTATCGTGGGACAGCCAGTGGGCAATTTTTGGTGGCCAAGGGCCGGGGTCATTCGTTTACAACTGGCAGAACTATGGACACTGAAGTCGGCGGACCAGGTCGACTTCCCTTACCGGCATCTGGGCAGCACACTCCACCCAAACCTTACGCCCCACACCATCACACCGGCAGGTTGTGAAAAGTGAGCGTGTTAAAGGAGGATCATCCAAGGGAGTCTCCAACGTGGTGGGAAAGTGTCACCGCGACTCTTCCTTACAGATCTATGAAGGAATGTGGAGAGGGTAGTTGGAGTGGTGCAGTGTTAAGACGGTTAGTGCATCACAACCTTAACCATGGGAACTTTACGAGTTGTTAGTTCTCTATTTGACCAGGGTTTGACACTGTGTGCTATCAAGGGTGCAGGGCTGCCATCTATTCAGGGTTGGCAGTCGGGGGGAAGCAAGGAGACATATGTAAGCACAGTGTGGTCACGAGTTACCCAGTCCTTCGGTGTACTATGCCCTATAGGGCGAATACTGTGCCCTTAGGGGGACCCTCCATGCATTCTGCATTTTGCGGTCCCCCCCCCCCCCCCCTCCCCTGTTTGAGCGGTGGCACGATGCCTTCCCCAGAAACCTCACTTTTACCCTTGAGACAGATGAGACACCGACGACAGTTGTGGTGTCAACTTTAACCCCTTCATTGGAACCAGGATTCTCGGATAGGTTCTCTGCCCCCCCCGAGCGGTGAGGGCCTTCCTCACTTGACCCAAAAGGTTATGTGAGGAAACTAAAGCTGTAGGGATTTCGTACCGTGGAGATAGGCCACGAGTCCCGCTGTTCGTAAAGCTCACGAAGGATGGTGGGTACTTTACGCGCGACCCTGCATCACCAGGGCTCTAAGGTAGAGCGATAGGCAGAGCTTTCACAGGAGCACGTCGCTCGGACACTCCTGCCAGGGGGCGGTGTTACATGCACGGGGTTCATACCAGGGTAACATCTTGGGCGCTAACAGCTGGAACGCCGTTGGAGGAAAATATTGAAATTGGTCGCTGGAGGAACCGCAATACCTTCATCGCCCACCATCTACAGCGTGTGGGAACCCCCTCATCAGGTAACAGGGGGTAACAATTCACCGCGGCAGGTAAAGTAGTGAAGTATTAAGGTAAGGGTTGTAGGTTATCTACCGGACCTGAAGGGTCTACAGTTGCTTACTGCGTTCACACATGTTCCACTTTGTGTGATTTCGGTAGGATGGTCTTGCAAAGGCGTGGGTTCGACGCCACCTATTTAGGTAGGACAAAGTCAGCATATATAAAATACAGGTAAGTATTTTAGGCTAGCAGTAAAAACGGGGTTTTACCCCTAAAAATAGTTTTTACGTAGCCTAAAATACTTACCTGTAGGAACCCACCCTCCTCCCGCGTCGAACCGTCTAGAACGGGGAGACAAACTGTGATAATGAGCGGGAATGGGGCGCCGCCTAGCGGTGGTCATGAGCCCCGGGGAGTGCCATTGCAAGGACCAGGAGAGTAGAAATTTCATGTTTGGGACGGGTAGCATTTCCAAAACTGGAAAGCATATATAAAATACAGGTAAGTATTTTAGGCTACGTAAAAACTATTTTTAGGGGTAAAACCCCGTTTTTACAACTCTCACAGTAAAACCTGGGCTCTATTGATGTGACCTAAAGTCCTTCCTGTCGCTGTGAAAGAAACTAACGTAGTTTTCTTAACACGTTACCAGAATTTTCTTCGTTTATACATCTGATTTTGATCTGATGGTGGGGGGGGGGGCAACAATTTAGGGGAGCGAGCACCCCCCTCACCTCCCCTTAGCATCGTCCCTGCTACTAAGCCATACATTAATTACAAAGTAGACGTTTTGACAAGCTCTTTTCTCTTTCACATGCTAAGACACTGTGGAAATCAACTAGCTCTTCGTATTGTTGCCTGATACGTCCCACAGTCCCTTGCAAATCCAGTTGTGCTGAGGTGGGACATAATTTCCGTTGTGTAGGACACTGTGTGGCTGACGTAACGACAAATAGTAAGTGTGGCATCTAGTGTCATACAAAATGGTCTCCAACAAAAGTTGCATTTTGATGGATTAGGTTAGTGGTTTGGGAAGGTAGTGATGAGTGAGCTCAGTACATTTTTGAAAAACATTAACCGATTGCTAATCGAAACCACTCACCATAAACTAAATCACAGTTCGTTATAGCCAATACTGAAATCACCAGTTAAATCCCTTTATGGGACTGCTTATGGAGCCTTCGTTATCATTCGGATGACTTTCTCGATTCGTACCCAAAAGATGTTCATTTACTGTACGACATTAAGGGGGGGGCCCCCCAAGCTGTATTCGGGCGTTATGGGTCTGCCTCGAAGAACACCGCAACAAGTTCAAAAGTGTCCAGAGATGAACAACGCTTGTGGCGTGACTCAAGAATGCCTTTTTACACAATCTAGTATGCAGCTCTTAGCGTCCGACACTTAAGTGTTGACGGATAGGGGGGGGGGGGGCGGGAGGTGTCACTTATTTTGACATTCAATTCTCAGTTGCAAAGTCAGGGCCTTGATTGACTTGTTCACATTCTCTCCAAATGCAGTGAGCCACAGCCATGGGGCCAAGCTCTTAAAAAATGGACGCAGTACCACCCTTCGACAATGCTCTTTATCTTTTCAGGTGGTGAACATGTTGCAGTGCGAACTTTGTTCTGCAGGTCAAGACCGTCTCAACACATTGCTCCCCAAGTTTTTCAGCCCCTATAGTTAGCAAAATACTCGTAACTTAGTGGGTGACTCGGTGCCAAAAGTAGTGTGGACTTCCACAGGAGTTTTTCAGTTTCATTTACAGTAAAATAGCTTGGCCTATGCACATTGCAATTAAGGGGGATGCAAAAGGTTCAAAGCATCCCGGCCCAGGAGGCCAGTGGGCCCAAGTTGTTACCTAAAACTGCTATAAAATAGACCACAACACCAAGAACTCAAAATTGCTTAGTTCTTGGGGGGGGGAGGGGGGGGGGCCCTTTCGCGGGTTTGGTAACCGTTTTAGAATTCGATCCAGTATTTCCAAAATGTTGTTTATACTAGGTGTTTGTAGCCTGTAGGTTGAAATCTGTGCCATCTGTGCCACAATAATAGCTTTGAAATATTAAGGCTGTACCGAACAGATCTTGGCTGCTTTTGTGCTGATCAGCAGAAATCGGTTCGGCGAACAAAAACCTACAGATTTCGATTTTTGCTAGGCCCGGACAATAAATTGTCTTTCACTACATGCTTTGTTACCTTTTGTTTTAATTTAGGATAGGTCTACATGTTTTACATTGTGTAATGTGTAGGCTATGGTTAATAACGAACAAATATTTACTTTTAATTGGGTAAAAAAAATGTGTACCAATGTTTGTATTAGCTTACAAATTTGTTAGCCTACTAGTTTGTTTAAGCCAGATAAAAAAATTTAAAAATCAATAGTGATCGGTTCGGTTAAATCGGTTTTAGGTACACCAATCAATTTCTGGCCGATCAGATCGAAATCTGTTCGACAGAAGTTACTAAAGTTGCTAGTATTGAGCAGTGTTGAAATATCTCTATAGGTTTTTGGTAATAGTATGCGGCTCATTCCTGTTAGCTTGTTGTTTCCAGTGTTTGTTTCAAAATGCCGTCTTGTTTTCTTAGCCGACCCTAGAAGTGCTCAATATCTCAAACAATGGACTTGATTCCCTGGCTGACATCGAGGTGCTGACAAACCTTTCTGTGCTTGTGGCATCGCAGAACAATCTTGGCTGTCTGGATGACGTCATTGCTTCCATCATTCACAAGCCAGACTTGCATGTCGTTGAATTGTCTTCCAACCCCATCTGCCGATATCCACACTACCGCAAGCAACTCATCACAATGGTTTCCGCTCTAGGTAAGAGGAAAATATGGGCAGTCGGTGTTTACTGTGGCGAATGTGTCTACTGAGACACGTTTTTTTTTTAAAAAAAACTGCACTGTACCGCACACTACTGAACATACGTCCACTTAAATTTTCGGTGGAAATTCAGTCACGTACATTAATTGAATTTCCACTGAAAATTCAAATGGACATACAAAGTTCAATAGTGCGTGATATTATAGGGTAGTGTTTTTAAAAACTTGTCTCGTCCTAGGTAAGTGAATTACGAGTCATCACAGCAAAATTTGTGCACTTTTAACTATGTTTTGACTACAGGATAAGAAGGAATGTAAATAAATAGACACTTAGTTGCTAAAACGTCAGTTCTAATACCCGATGCCGATGCCGAAAAAACACGATTCGTGAATCTAGTGGTATGATGTTTTAAGAAAATAATATTTGTCATGAAGTCAAAACTAATTACGAGGGTTTCAAAAATAATGTAACCTACAATAATGGCATAAAGTAACATAATAATAAGATAACGTAAAATAGCATAAAATAATGGAGTTAAAAGTATCTGAGGTTGAACAAATAAACCGTCAATTTTGGTAGGCCTAAAATTTTGCATTCAGAAATTCACCCATCTCTTAAGAAATAATGTAGTGAACGTGTGGGTTGCCGATCATTTTTAAGATCCGGTGCCTAAAACTGATGCCAATACATACAAAAGCCTGCTTTGCAGAGAAAGCTTGACGAATCTCTTGAAGTGCCGCAAATTTTAGTCCCAAAAAATGTTATTCTATTGGATATCGATAAGAATTCGTCTACTATCACCAATGACAATGAAAGATCTGCCTCTCTGTGTAATATTTTTTAAGTCGAGCAAAACACTGTCCCAGAAGTACTCGGCACACTGGGAACCACAATAACTCTGCCTGGTTCATTCGACACAATTGCTTGTTAAATTGAGCTTAAACGATCATCGGTTAGGTTGCACAGGCTCCCTCGCCCCACAAAAATCTCCACTACACAACCAAACGGCTTTTGCTCAAACTGCACTACAGAACTCAAAATTCTATCTCAGAAATGTGCAGAGAAACCATACATTTTTTTTTACCGTTAAAGAGTCTGCTAACGCTTGTCCTTGGGTTTTCAGATGTTCTGGATGGTAAAGAAATTTCTTCAACAAGCAAAAGCTTCCTTCAGCGATTACACCGCCAAAAGGCTTTGAGCGCGAGTCGAGCGATTCGTGCAAAACCACCACTACAACTTTCAAGAAGAGCGGCAAGCGTGCCTTCACAGCCAATGTTGCTTCACGAGACGGTCAATGATGATGAAGGTAGGTTGTAGGTCGTCATTGTTTATTTCTGTTCTGTGGTTACCGTGATAAGTATATGAGGCCGGGATCTACCCTCAGAATGGAGCTATGCTTCTGTAGCACCAGTGAAGGACATAACTCCATTTAAACAGATTTCCAATTGTCTACGCATCAAGTCTAGTCCATTTCTACCTAGATTCCACTGAGACGCATTGGAATTGAGACCAATTCCAATTCAAATTCACAAGCCAGTTTCAATGCAATTCAGTTCGTTGCCGTATTCGTTATTTGCTACAGCATTTCAAATCAATTCCAATCCAATTACTTTTCGTTTCTCATCTGACAAATCAGTTCTCATTTACTGATGTGCTGTTGGTCAAGTTTTAGTTTCAGTCAATTCAAGGCTGATTCAGGAAATGTGTTGACCAATTCTATACAATTCTACCCAATTCAAATTTTAAGTCCAGCATAATTTCAGGTAAATTTAGGAAAAATGTAGGACAGCGCTAATACATTTTTGGAGAATTCTAGGGCTGAGATCGGTATAATTAATCTAGATTTGTGTGGAATTGGGTGTAATTATACCTACAAGTCCAAAATTAACTTGTGTCCCTAACAGGTGAGTTTTCAAAATTTAATAAAATGTCAAAAATGAAAAGTTATAAACGAACGATCCTATTAAAAATTCCGTAACGGCTTCTAACTCTGAAAGTTCGTCATTCTTGATAATTCGATTGTTGAAAACAGATTGTTGCGCCCATCTTCAGAATCAAAATACTATACCAGTATTCTTGCAAATTTTCAACAGGCGACAAAAGTTTGAGTTGTGTAGGTTAGGCCTGATGAAGACAGTCGTCGTCGGTCTTTTGAAAATTTGCAAGAATACTGGTACAGCATTTTGATTCTGGAAATGTGCGTATCAATCTGTTTGCAACAATTGAATTATCAAGAACATTCCTATTGGTCGACAAAATCTTCTTTTACTCTGACAATGGTGACTGTGTTTAAAAAGCTATTTTTTTTTTGTATTAGTAGGCTTATGAAGCAGATGCCACATCTAAACAAATACTGATGCAAACCTGCTTGCTTTTACTTTTTGAACGTGGAAATGAAACTGCCTGAGAAAAAAAAGGGAACGTGGCCCTCTTGGGTTTAATTCTTTGCTCAGGCAGTCTTGCATCTTTCATCTTCATCAAGCACGTTTGGATTTTCGTCGTATAGTCACTTCACCACAAAAACCCACGTAGCAGCCTGGAGAGTGCCCTACCGATTTTGAATGCCACCATACAGAAACACCGATATAGGTAAACACCGATTCCGATGGCTGGCACCATTCACTCTTCCGAGCATTCTGAAAAGTTTTCCTTATAAAATTGTCCATCTTAAAATAAGACTTATTCATGATGCCATCTGTGCACAAACTTTTATGAAAGTGAAACCCAAAGCTATATGAATGACTGCTTTCGTTTCTACACAGCAAGTGTTTGCTAAATATGGACAAACTAACGACGAGTTTTGCTTCCCGTGAACCGCTATATGACAATGACTCGTCACGATGCAGTTTTACTTCCCGTGAACCGCTATATGACGACGACTCGTCACGATGCAGTTATCATATTTGACTGGGTCCAAAGATCAGATGGCTGCTGTTCTCGTTCATCAACAGTTAACCGTTACGATGTCATGTGGAGCTAATGTGCGTCGTTTGCAGTTTTTATACGTATAAATGGAGTCGGATGGTTGACTTGAGTATACGGTATTTCACGAAGTTGTGCTAAACAAATTCTGCAAACAAAGAATATTACATTTTTTTTATTTTCGCAAACTGAAGAGATACTAATCCTAGTTTTCTCCCTTCCGATGAATACATTTTCAAGTTTGCTTTGTTTTCAGCCACATTATACGGGACTGCAGGTGACGTTCTGCCGTCGTTTGAACGAGGCCAACAACAGATCCAGCCAGTCGATCCCGGATTGCGTATGTCGAAAGGGATGGCACCATCGTTTTTGGTATCCACTGACGATGAATACCTTCGTATGATGATTCCACGTCCATTTTGGCGTTCGTATGTTACTAATCCAAGGTAAAGAAACTTAAGTTGTAGTGCTCGCGTTAGTGCTTAACTTAAACATTTTATTGCTTAAAGTGAGCCCATTAAGAGTTAAGAGTCACTTACTGGAAAGGATACCTTCGTAAAATCTTCTTCAACCCACCTCCTTCAACTGTTAAGTAATGCATTTTTCCGGCTAATTAGCAATTACTGAGGCTGTACCGAACGAGAATTTTTCAGCAGAACCGAACCAAACCGTAAATAAGCCGAACACCGAACACTTCCGAACCGAACAAATATGTACCAAACTATTCTATCTTAAACTAAAATGTAAAAGAGCTCAGTTCACAAAGATTCATCAAAGCACAAGTTTCTTAACAAATGTAGGTATTTTCCCATGGACTTCTAAGTCCATAGATGTTGAAACTCTGTTTAAACATAAAAAAAATCTCCACTACTTTTACATTTTCCCTTATAACTCCTGAACCGTTAGAGCTTGGAACTTGTGGTTTGATCCAACAGAAAGCTGGCAAAAAAACCTTCAAAATGGTGTATTCAAACATCAAAATCCGTCGATTAGAAGTGAAAATACGTTTGGTTTGGTATTTTGCGTTTGAAAGACCGAACACCGAACCGAACCAAACACCCTCTGTTCGACCATGTTCAGTTCGGTTTGTTTCGTTCGGCACAGCGTTACTAATTACATTTGAATAATTAAGGCTTGCCTGTTATTTCCCAATGTTTGTCTTCTTCTGAAGATACATTTTGTTGTTGACGAACAAATGCTTTTGAGGGTACATCTTGCTTTTTAACGAACAATTGGTAGACACTCTATTCGCCAGAAACCCCAAGCGAGCAGGTACACACAGCCCACCGATCAGTATCCTCGTCTCCGAACCGAGGAAATGCCAGGTCAAATCTGGTGAATGACCAATGGTAGTACTAGTATGTGAGTTTTTGAAGTATTTTTTCCAGGTCAAATGCCATATTTGAGCACATTCTGGATCTGGAAAATATTTTTCCAATTTTGATGCATTTGTGTAAATCTTCTGACTAGTTTGTGCACGCCCTGATGTGTAATGTGTGTACTCGCATACTTTTTCGTAGGTGGAGGGGGGGGGGGGGGGGTTGGAACAAAGGTGCAAAGAGCGTAAAAAAAATAGGCAAATACACAAACACTGTATGTGTCAAAAATAAACAAGTAATGACCAGTTCACATTGAGTTTGTAACTCTGGAATGAGATGAGTACTAAAAATACAAAAGTTCTGAAAATTACTGTGAGAGTTCATTGC